>JAOVYX010020122.1:0-17481 GCA_035668315.1 Drosera spatulata
CACATCCCACACATGCACAAACGTGCTTAAATCGTGTGAACGAATAAAAGAGGCGTCTCGGACGAGTGAGATTACCTCGATCATCGATGATCATTAAGGCACACGATCACACGAACGAATCCATTGATGTTCAATAGACGAGCTACCGGTGTTGACTCTCCCTCCGGCTGTCGCTGTCCTTGTTCTTCCGGCGTCGTGGTGTTGGTACGATGATGACGAAGATGGATTGATGATGAGGCGATGAAGATTATGTTGATTGATGCGTTGGCGTGGTGTTTATCGTTATAGTGACGTGCTGCGATGGCTGGTGGATGAGGGCGGGGCGGCGAAGGTGTGAATAATGATGTGCAGTGAAGGTGAATGGTGATGAAAGTGGTGAGTGGAGGCGGGAATGGTGGTAGAGTTAGGAGAAGTGGAGAAGTGGAGAAGTTTGGTAAATGTGAGAAAATATCCTACGTTCCGTCTCACGATACGTCTCGTTCAGTCCATTATTTATAAAATTTTCGTCTGATCCCACAATATAGTTGTCTTTCGTCTTATCCCATTCACAACATAAAACTCTTCAAATTCATTGCTGCAATACTCGCCTCCATTATCTGACCTAAGACACTTCAGCTGTAGACCTGTTTGATTTTCAACCAAACTTTTCACTTCTTGAAAGTCTCAAACACGTCAGATTTATTCTTCAAGAAATAAATCCAAAGCTTCCTAGTAGCATCGTCAATAAAAGTAACATAGTATCTAGCACCAGAAAGAGATGATATCTCTGAAGGTCCCCAGACATCTGTATGTACCAATTCCATCTTTATAACCTTTGGAGTTCGAACACCTCTTGAGAAACTGACTCTCTTTTGCTTCCCAAAAACATAATTCTCAAAAAATTGCAAGTCAACAGATGTCAGATCATCAAGTTTTCCCTTTGATGCCACTATCTTCATTCCTTTTTCGCTCATGTGTCTGAGCCTTTGATGTCACACATTTCCGTCAGCTTTTGAGGTAGTCATGTTGAAACTGCTTCTGCTTGTAGTCACGTAGAGAGTTCCCTCTCTTTTGCCTAGAGCAACCACCAGGGCGTCTTCACTGATCTTCCATTGATCACTACCAAACATAGTGATGTAACCTTCATCTGATAGCTGGCTCATAGAAATCAGGTTCTTTGTAAAGTTAGGAACATGTCTAACTTGTTTTAGCTTCAATTCGGTTCCATTTGCTAGCCAGACCTGTACATCTCCTTTTCCAATTATGTCGTGGGGCTCATCATCAGCAAGATAGACCTTACCAGAATTTCCCTGCTCATAATTCAGTTACTGTTTATAGTTCCTTGACTTCTGTACCCCTAAAACCCATTCGGTTTGTTTAGCCTTGTCACGGATCGGGTCCGTGACGGCATAACGTTCACGTGTCTTCCGGCGCGAAAAGTCGGGGGCGTTACACTCCGCCTCAACCTCCCCTTTCTCAGCCTCAACCTCACATTCTCCTACCCACTCCATTTTCTCTAACGAACCTTTGTCGTCTTCCTGAAGCATCCTCAAGGTTTCCCTAATCAAGGAATTAGCTTCCAACCGTTCACTCTGCTTATCCTTCTCTTTCTCCTTCTCTTTCCCCTTCCCCTTCCCCTTCCCCTTCCCCTTTCCTTTTCCCATTCCCTTCATATCATCCTCCATCACACTGTACTCCATCACATTGTCCTCCGTCACATTAATCTCCTTCACATTCTTCTTTTCTTCTTCAATGACATCTTTTTTCTCCTTTCTTTTTTTCCTTCTCCTTCAAATGATTTTAGGCTTTGGTTCCCAGTTGAAATCTCTCTCCAACAAATCTAAACACCTAACAAGTCTAGTCTCCTGTCAAGATAATTAAATAATGATTATAAAACAGATTGTAGTATAACAAACTAAAATTGAAGGAAAATGAATTTTCTTTTCAAGGACTTCATATCTGAATTACAGTATAGGATATCATTTTACAATATATGTAGATAAACTTGAAACAAACAGAATCAACAAAAATGAATATAAGTACATATTTTTAGTACAAAAATTTAAAAGAGAGAAACATACCAAAATATGTTCTTCAGAAACATCTATTCCCAACAACTGTGCTTTCTCGTCACTTGAAGCAACGAATTCCTGGATTTGATGACCAACTACTTCACCAAGCAACTTGTTTATGGCCTCAGGATTTGAAGGGGCCTTTTTGTCTTTCCATCAAAACATCCGAGACAACCTCACAATCTTGGTTGGCTTTAAGATTGTACCATCAAGGTGCTCGTAAGCCCAAACCTAGCATATAAACAACAAAAGATACAAAGAGTCGGCAAAACAGGTGTTTGTATAAAAAATAGACATTCAACTGAAACTCCACAATGAACCCATCAGTGGTAACATACCAAAAAAGTAAATACACATCCCTCCAAATATGTTGACCTCACCACACCTCCTTCCTGTTTTCTTCCTCTCTTCAGAGCCTTTGTCTCCATTTGTTTAAACTTCGGAATCGAAGCTATCAAATGGTCATATACAGCCGAGCCCTAAGCATATTCCCAAAGACGGTCCACATCATCGACATAGACAAAGATAGAACTATGCGTGTACCGACTCGATTTGAAAAACAATATACAATTACAAACATACAACACAAATAACCGAACAAAATCCTGTGCTTTCTCTTCATCATTGGGGCTAGCTAACAAAATTAACTTATCCTACAATAACTTTCGCTTGTAATTCTTCTCCGAATCATTAAGCAACCTAGAAAATGTAAAACTCTCACAACATCCCTTCAAATTAACCTGCACTCCGTGCTCTCTCAATCCGACAATCACAGAAATATGGGACTTTTTCATTTCGAAAAAGGTATCATCCATACCTATCACCATTCCAAGGGGATTTAGTCTAAACCTAGAAAGTATCGCCTTCAACCTGGTGCACTAATCCTCAAGTTTGGTGTAAACAGAAAATGACCGAGAGGGGTTGCTTTCACCTTATTGCGACACAAATCGAAAATAACAACACTCAACTCCTTCATTTGTCCATGGAACAAAGCAATGGAGTACCTACACTGCAAATCCGGTGGTCTCCTTCTCGCCTTCGATATGGACGCTCCATGCATATCTTGGACTTCCTCCAATGTCCCTAATTTGTCGCCTTCTTTACTTTGGGTTTCACTTGCGACATCCATAATTGTCGAAGCCTCCGTTGTCAGAGCCTTCTTCTTTTGCGTGCTTCGTTTCAACCTTCGGTGTGTCTGTTCATCATGAGAAGCTTCAATTGCTTTTTCTTCGACGCTTTTCCCTCGTTTCGTCATTATAATTTGATTTAAGATGTGTGAAAATGTCACAGGTTGTGATGGATTTATGAATAACCCTCTCGACGATGGTGAAGTTGAGAGTCGAAGGACGACAGAGAGGAGGACGGTGGTGAGGGCGGTTGATCTTCGTCGCTGGAGATGGAGAGGTGAAAACGTAGTAACAGTAACAGAGTGAGAGAGTGGTAAGGGAATCGAGGTCAGTGTTCAATGGAGGGAAAGTGACTCATTTAGGGTTTCATTGAGCAAAATGTTGATTGATTTTGAAATGGGAAGTGAAGTATTGAATATACTCAATAGGGGAGTGAAGTATGATATTAAACTAAATGAAGGATTATTAATAACCCTCCCCAAGAAAAATGGATTTTTTTTTCAATTTTTTTTTTTTTAACATACAACCCACAGTTACAGCATGAAAAACAAAAAACCATTTTCATTTTCTTTTCTTCACTTTCCAACGAAAATACACTCACAAACATCAAGCATGAGCATAGTGTTTGTGACAGGGGAAAAAGTTGCCATACTCTCTGATATAGAATTATGCGTTTAGGATATGGGGTTCTTTCTTTTTTAAGAAAGTTTTACTCTTTTGTATCATGGTTTAGTTTTCTTAGGCTTCATTCAAATTGTCATACTCTCTAATAAGACATATGTTTTTAAGACATATATCCATCACTGAAGATTGATGAATCGACTGTTATTTGCATTTAGAACATAAATATTTTCTTTATCAATGTATCTGAGTTTCGTTACCATTCACGTGATTCCCAGAAATCATTCCAATTTTTCTCTTGACATCATACTTTCAAAAAAAATTCTTTCATATGCTTATGACACAGCATACATAATCATTAAAATGTTTTACAGCATGTTGGTCGACTTGCTAAGAACATGGTCTTGTGCTCTCTCAATGTTGCTGAATATACAAAGAATTCCGTTTATTGCCATATACGGGAACTTATTTCCCAGCACCACTAACCTTCGTTCATAAGGATTCCGATGGGCAAATTTCATAATTATTTTCAAGATGAAGATCCTTTTCGCGGAGATGACGTCTGTCAGGGAGCTTGATGCCTTGATCAGAGGACTAATCCACTTCACTGGATCAACTTGATCAGAATGCTTCGGATAGTATGCCAGGACTCCAAAGTGCCATCGTCACAGTACAATATAAATGCTAACATCTTTTATCTGCACCTTCATCAAATTCAGCAGAGCCTCCAGCTCGAAAGTCCAATTGCTTTTGATGTTTCGAAAGCCTACGTTCATCAAATTCGTCCCATCCTTTGGCCTATACATTTTTTCACACGTTATGGCATCAAAAAGCGAAATCGTAAAAAATCATGGTGCCTAGTGACTTGACCGATACTGCCAACTCAGTTACCAACTCAACTCCCAACATTAGCGAAGAAAGTTGAAAATCCCACTTGTCCAGGCTATCCAAAATCTACTATGTGATGATGCTGACAAAACTAGAGTGCGATCTCCAACAACAAAGATTCGAGAAAAGGTAATAGGAGAATACCTTGCGCATCTCATCCATGGTTATTTCTGTGCAGTGAATATCAAGGGTTGACAACTTAATGCAGTTCTTGAAAATAGTAGAAGGCAACAGTTTGAGACTATTGTTCCTGACATGCAAAGCCTATCCAGCAGTACAGAAACCACAGCGAGTCAGTCACAAATAGTAACCGTCAAGATAGCAGGAAATAATTCGATCTTGTTAAGAGCTAACAGGACGACCTTCAAATTCAGGAGACAGCCAAATGTCTCTGGCAATTCAACTAGAACATTCGATGACAGATCCACCTAAAAGAGGGGGATACAGAGTCAACCAAACCAAAGGAGCTTCATCAAAGAAACCAAATCGTGACATAAATCTGAAGAAAGATCCTGGCATTTTCAAGAGGCCAAACATACCTCGACTAGGGAGTGACAGTCCCCTATACTTGCAGGAATCGAGCTGAGCCTGATCAACATTGTATCATTTCACATTAAATAATGGAGGGGGAAGACGCTGATTCTAGTGGACGCAGAAGTAAAAGATTAATCGACCAACAAGATGACACTTCTGGTGGACGTTATGACTTCGTGCAAGGGAAGTTTCATCACCTTCAGTTTTACACACCTATTATTATTCAAATTCAGAATCTCCAAATTGCTTAGGTAGCCCAGTTCATTTGGCAGACGAGTCAACTTATTGTTCGAAACATGTAACTGCCTCAGGGAAGTCAAACCCCCCAAGGAAGCAGGCAACGTTGTTAGCCTGCATAAACAAATCAATTGATCAGTTCATCTGACCACTACCAACACAAAACTTCAACAGATTATGTTTCTTCATTTGACTAACAGGATATAAATAAGATCTATTCAAAAAGATTGATCGGTTCATCTGCTTGAGCATGCCTCATTCTTTTTTAGAATGGTTTTTTCTACTCCCAAAAATTGCTACCAAGCAACTCTTAAAGTTAACAAAGAAACTCTCAAAAGGTTCTGGATAGCTCGGTCCCAGTTTTAATATGCATCAACACTTTTTTGAAAGCTCCAGCAAAAATAACCGAGCTTTCAACTATTACGAACGTGTCTGTTAATTATAAACACAAACAATAACGAGTGCGCAAAATTAATAAGATAAAGATTTTAACGTGAAAACCCTTTTGAAAAAAACCACGGACGATCGTCGACGACGAAGAATCCACTAACCAAACGAGAAAATATAAAAGGAGGTACACTCAAAATATTAAGAATCTCACAGTAAGGGATAGAGATAATAATCTCTAAAACAAATCCCTGAAACCCTCAATATGTTTTTATGTGTGTATGTGAAACTCTCTCCTTATCCATTTTCTTCTCCTCTTTTCTCTGCTACTCAAATCCTCTTTCCCTTTACCTCTTCTCTGCACCTCTCTCACCGACTCTTTTCTGCCTCTCCTCTTCTTCTTCTTATAGACACAAGAACAGACACGGAGAAGTCACGCGGATGCCACACGGACACCACACGAAGAGGAACGCGGACACCACGGAAGCCACGCGGAAAAGAGAGGACCACGCGGCACACGGATTTGAGGCATCACATCAACAAATCTCCACCTTGACTCAAGTCATCATCATTGTCGTCGAGCAACCTCCACCTAAGCTTCAAACGAGCCTACCTGCCCTCCGTTCCTAAGAATTTCAGGCAATGACGAAACTTTGACACAGGAACTGATTTCGTCAACATATCAGCTGGATTTTATGCAGTAACAATCTTTATCACCTTGACATCTTTAACGTCCCATACGAAGTAATATCGGATGTCAATGTGTTTGGTCCTCTCATGATGCATCTGATCACGGGTCAAGTGAATGGTTGATGAACTGTCACAATGAACCACTGTGCTATCTTGCTTCAAACCTAAGTCTGAAACCAAATTCCTCAAACAAATCGCCTCCTTCACAGCTGATGCAACAGCCATGAACTCTTCTTCTATAGTACTCAATGTCACAGTATCCTGCAAAGTAGCCTTCCAAGAAACTGGTCCACAACAGAAAGTGAATACATACCCTGTAAGTGACCTGCGACGATCCAGATCTCCAGCATAGTCTGAATCTGAAACCCTACTCAACATTGTTACTGCCTCCATCTCGCCTTGCATCATAGGCGAGGCTCAATCCCGACTAACCCTTAAGATACCTAAGGATCCATTTCACGGCCTGCCAGTGACCTCTATCAGGTCTGCCCATATAACGACTAACAACTGACACTGCTTGTGACAAATCGGATCGAGTCCATACCATAGCGTACATAAGAGATCCAACTGCACTCGCATACGGCACTGAGGCCATACTCCTCACCTCATCATCAGTCTTCGGTGAGAGCTTCAAGAATAGCTTGAAGTGCGCTGCCAAAGGAGTAAAAACGGGTTTGGCATCTTTCATGCCAAATCGATCAAGAACCTTCTCAATATACTTCTTCTGACGCAAGGTCAAGACTTCATTCTTCCTATCTCGCTCGATCTCCATGCCCAAAATCTTCTTTGCTGGGCCGAGATCCTTCACATCAAACTCATTACTGAGTTGCGCCTTCAACCTGTCAATAGTCCCCTTGCCTCTACCAGCGATCAACATATCATATACATAGAGCAAAAGATATACCTGACTCCCATCAGGTTGTTGCTGATGATACCCACACTGATCGTACGGACTTCGTGTGTATCCAGTACTTGCCATTAAGGTGTTAAACCTGTGATACCATTGTCGGGACGACTGTTTCAATCCGTACAATGATTTCTTCAGAAAACAGACCCGGTCTTCCATTCCTGCCAATGAAAAACCCTCTGACTAGCGCATATAGATCTCCTCTTCTAACTCACCCTATAAGAACGCCGTTTTCACATCCATTTGCTCAAGTTCAAGGTTGAACTTAGCAACCAAAGCTAGAAGAACTCGAATAGAAGTATGTTTGACTACAGGAGAAAAAACTTCAGTATAGTCAATACCTTCCTTTTGAGTGAAACCCTTAGCCATCAATCTGGTCTTGAATCTCACATTGCCATCATCGCCTGCTTTCTTCTTTTTGAACACCCATTTGCACCCTACGATGCGCTTTCCCTGCAACAAGTGAACTAGAGTCTAAGTGTTGTTCTTATGAAGAAACTCTAGTTCCTCTTCCATAGCTGCAGTCCACTGGGCACATTCCGAACTAGCGACGACCTTCCTGAATAACAAAGGCTCATTCTCAACTGACTCACTAACAATATGTGCATATGCCACCGAATCTCAATAAACATAACGAACTGGGGGTCTGATCTCAGGTCGTTCCCTGTCACGACTAAGTTTGTACTGCTGTAGAGTGGGTCCCACCTGGATTGGATCTGGTACTAGTGGTTCCACTTCTGGATCTTCTGCTTCTTGAACTGACTGCAAAATATCAATGAAAATGTTGAAATCTGAGGATTCCCCATCATGATGCTCTACCTCAAATGTCGATCTCTCGATTGGTCGTGTCTGCTCCACCTGCTACTGAATGCTCCCTTGTTGTTCAACTTTCTTGACTAACATTGACTCCTCGTAAAATGTGACATCTTTACTGATGATGATTTCAGGTGAAGATGGATCAGTGTAGTACAATCTGTATCCCTTTACACCTGGCTGATATCCAAGAAAGATGACCTTCTTGGTCCTACCTTGCAACTTCCCTTCGCTAACATGATAGTATACAGGACAACCGAAAACACGAAGATTTGAATAATCAGCAGGCTTACCAGACCGAGTCTCATAAGGTGTATTCATCGATAATGCTGAATAGGGTAACCTATTTACCAGATAACACGCCGTCATAACTGTTTCAGCCCAAAATCTCTCCTTCAGCCCGACTCCAATCATCATGCACCGAGCCCGCTTCATGAGCGTCCGGTTCATGCGTTTTGTTATCCCATTCTGCCGAGGTGTGTAAGTGACAGTCCGATGCCTCACAATGCCTTTGTACTTGCAGAACTCCAGAAATTGCTTGTTCACAAATTGCATCCCATTGTCAGTTCGAAACCTCTTGATCTGCGTGTCGGTTTGCGTCTCAATCAACTTCAACCATACCTTGAATGTCTCGAATACCTCTGATTTCTCTTTCAAGAAATATATCAAGACATAACGGGAGTAATCATCGATGAAGGTCAAAAAATACTTTTTACCTTCCATCGAAGCATGCGGAGATGGCCCCCATAAATCTGAGTTGATATAGTCGAGTGTCCTCTTCGTTCTGTGCATCGCATCTCCAAACGACACTCTTTTCTACTTGCCGAGAACACAGCCCTCGCAGAACCCGAGCTTATGTGTCTTCAATCCTCCAAGCAAGCCTGCTGAACTCAGAACATCCATCCCCCGATTAGCCATATGCCCAAGCCTGTTTACGCCGGAAACACTGTTCCTGCCGGAGTGCTGTTCACTGGAACACTGTGTAAACATTGACTATGTCCGTACACTGTTCACGACACTGTTCAGTACTGTTTGAGCGCTGTTTCAGCGCTGTTCATCTGAGAAAATACACGAAAACTGACCCGCAAAAAAAAAACTTAAATCTCAAGCTTAACAACGTTCGTTCCTAAGCCTACGTGGGCGAACCCGGTGTAGAAAACAAGGATTGAAGTGTTCCAAGCTTTGATACTAGTTTGTTACGAACAGATCTGTTAATTATAAACACAAACAATAACGAGTACGCAAAATTAATGAAACAAAGATTTTTACGTGGAAACCCTTTCGGGAAAAACCACGGGCGATCGCCGACGACGAAGAATCCACTAACCAAACGAGGAAATACAAAAGCAGCTACACTCAAAATATTAATAATCTCACAATAAGGGATAAAGATAATAATCTCTAAAACAAATCCCTTAAACCCTCAATATATTTATATGTGTATATGTGGAACTCTCTCCTTATCCCTTTTTTTCTCCTCTCCTCTCTGCCACTCAAATCCTCTTTCCCTTTACCTCTCCTCTGCGCCTCTCTCACTGACTCTTCTGCCTCTCCTCTTCTTCTTCTTATAGACACAAGAAGAGACACGAAGAAGCGACGCGGACGTCACATGGAGAGGAACGCGGACACCATGGAAGCCACGCGGAAAGGAGAGGACCACGCGCCATACGGATTTGAGGCATCACATCAACACGAACAAGACCAATAGTTACAAATAAATTGTTTATCAGCTAAAAGAGTTTAGTATAGTAAGGTTAAGGGAGACTCACTGGTTTTCACTCAGACACAAATATGTGAGAGATCCCAAGTTGGCGAAGCTTTCCCAGATAATGGAATCATCAGAAACTTTGTTCGCGTTCAGTAACATTTTCTACAAGGCATAAGAAGTTGTGACAACTATCTTGCGCTCAAGCCACGGAAAGGAAAACGAGAAGGTGAAGTTTTGTTACCTGGATGTGAGTTAGAGAGGCGATTTCGGGAGGTACATGAGATATTTGGTTATTGCTGAGATCAAGCACCCTAGCAGAAGAAGCACAGTCCCACACCTCTTCAGGTATAGCCTTCAGTAGTAAAGTTTAGCAATCGGCCAACAAATCAGTACTCGAAAGATCTCTATCCGAGTCTCACTAACACAAGTTAAGTAACTAAGGGAAAGCCAACAAGGGCTTGTTTTGCATGACTTCTGATGATACTGGATTTATTTTTTTTGGATTCTTTAACGCAAGAATCCAAACTGTTTGCTATAGATTTCTGTTTTCCAAAAATGAAGAATCAAAAGCAGAAAATTGAAATCCAGAAAAAATGGATTTAATTTTCTCTAGACAAAATATTTAAAACCCTCTTTTCCAATAATCATCTTATTTCATGTGATTTGGTTTTGGATTCTTCGGGATTTTATTATTTGAGCAGCCACCCAAACAGCTCCTAAAGTACCTGCAAGTTGGAATGCGAGAGTGCAATTACGCCGGTGACCTTCCAGCGCTGTGACCTACTCTTCTTGTCCTCCAATGATGCTTGCGGTTCCACCGATCTGGTGGTGTTCGGATTCTTTCGGTTTGCAGATGTCTCCTTCTTCATTATCTTATGATAATTGGATGTCACCGGAGCATTATTCATCTTGGGACCATCCTGTTCAAAAGATAGATGAGAATTAATTTGATACAACCAACAACCCAGGTAATCCCGTGAGCGTCGGTAGACAGGAAAAAGGTAAAGTACCCCTTGGTGTAACCCGTGAGAAGCCATAAGCATGATTTTGGATCCATCGATGATCCCCGACGATCTCAGTGTCTTGGAATCATTGGCCAGAACTGTGCCTTTGTGGATGAGTTTCTGGCCGCGAGGTAGCAGATTGGTGCACGACTGCAGGATCGACTTCAATTCTCCCACCGTCGATTCCGGATGAAGACTGAGTTGCGTCGTCTCTCCTCCGAATTTGATCTGCACCTTTATCATCTCGCCGCCGACACTTGCCGCCTCGGTTGTTGCCTCTCTCGCCATTCTCACCAAACCCTCCTCCGCGCCTCTCGCCGGACTTAATTTCCCTCTCTCACCGTCGACATTGTAACTCTCTCCATTTCAACTTGATTACAACATTTTAATCCTAATATAATTATAATATTTTATTTTTTTATTTCATAATTAAGTTATATTAATATAATTAAATTATCAAATTAATTCTTTTTTTTTCTTTTTCCTAAACCCTACTCATTAAAAACATATTTTTTTTCTTCATTAAATTTTATATAAATTCAACACACATAAAATCTCGTACCGATCAAAACACTACAATTAAATTAGAACGAAAACAATACTCAAAACTCCAACATCTACTCCGTTTTTCCTGCCAAAAGTTGATTCGATGATATTTTCTTCATCCCATAAAAAGTGCTCCTCCCGTTTTCTATAATTTACAATATTTGTTTTGAAAAAATCAATTTAGGTTTTTTTTTCTCTTTTCAATTTCAATTCTTAACCATGTAAAAATTTTCTCTTCATTTTTCTTAATTTCTAACCACATAAAACTTTTCAAAATAAGAAAACGATACAAATAATTTGGGACATCCGAAAATGACAAAACGATGAAAAATATGTGGGACAGAGAGAGTATGACACTTGTTTTTTTTTTATGTCCCATGATAATTACTCCCTCCATCCTACAAAAATTACAACAGTTTGATCCGAATCGTGAATTTATGTGTGTGTTGAATTTATATTGAATACTATTAAAAATACGATATACTGTAACAGCACTGAGAGGAATAATTTGATGTTATTCCTTATTAAATTAGAAAATATTATAATTTTATGGGATATCCAAATAAGACAAGTGTTATAATTTTCATGGAGGGAAGGAATATATCATTATCCTATTTAGGATTTTTTTCTTTAAAAATAACACACCCATACTATTTATTTTATATCATATGAACTCACTCCATTGTCACTTCTCTTCCCATTCTTTTCTCTTTCTCCTTCCTCTCATAAACCTTCAAAGATATAAATGACTTTACACTAAAAATTCAACAAACACATATAAAATCCCACGTCGATCAATCTATTGTATTTATTCTAAGACGGAGGGAGTATCAAGTAAAGTATTTTGTATAGTTAGAGAATAATCGAGAGTGAAGATTAGAATAATCGAGAGTGAAGATTAAATCACATTGAGAAATTCAAAACTGAAATTTTTTTATTAAACAAAATTTATTGTTAGATGTACCTAATAATACACAATTTAGGTACTTGTTGACAACAAACTCTTTTTTCTCTTTTTATTTTGATCACTCAAAACTTATCAATAAGGATAAAGAGAATATGATGCAAGCATTATATATCGTTAGGGATCAATGAAAATGAAAATTAAATGATTAGAGAATTTTAAGAAACAAAAATAGTTTTAAAAAATCTTCACTGTTGGATGTTTTCTAACAACACACAACTTATATGTTACTAACAACAAACTCCCTTTCTTCTATCAATAATAGAATTACAGTACTCCATTCGTTGCATTATTTTTACTACATTGGTCGGATACATGTAGATTTAGATTTATCTTATTCCTCTACCAACTTTTATTCTTAATTACATAATTTTTATTTCTTTCTCCATCGTCCGTAATTCCTAACCATACAAATCATTCAAAATATGAAAATGTTATAACTAACAACATTTGTGTGTTATTAACAATAAACTCCCTTTCTCCTATCAATAATAGAATTACAGTACTCCATTCGTTCTATTATTTTTACCACATTTGGCCGAATGTATGCAGATTTACATTTATCTTATTCCTCTATCAACTTTTATTCTTAATTACACAATTTTTTTTCTTTCTCCATCGTCCGTTATTCCTAACCATACAAATCATTCAAAAAATGAAAATGTAGTAAACAATTATGAACTGAAATGACAAAAGGTAGCAAAAAAAAAAAAAAAAAAGAGAAATGAAAAAATGGACGAAAAGAATGATACATATGAGACATTTATTTTTAATAATGTATTATAATTTATCTAAAATAAAAAGAGTATTTCATAGTCTTTTATTTCAGGAATAATACTTTTACTTGTTTTGTTGTATGACCCCATCAAGAGTTCTATAGATTGTTTGATATTGTTGCTCAGAATTGGAAAACAAAAATCAACAATAAAAACAGAAAATCAGAACTTAAAACAAAAATCACTTTATAAAATAAAATAATTTATTATAATGGGGATCTTTAATACTGTATTCAGATGAAACAAAAGACAAAAATTGAATACGTTTTTTTTTTCTCGATTTTCTATTTTCTATTTTCGTTTCATCCATTTCTAAAACAAAAATCATAAATAAACACTTTGGTTTCAGCAACCAGTGAAACGAAAACAAAAAAATCGAAAACAAAAATCACTCCCTCTGTCCAAAAATTTTTGCATCATTTTATCATTTTGTTACGTCTCAAATTGTTTGCAATGTATTTATATTTTAAGAATATCATGTTATTACTAATTAAAGTAGATGAAAAAAGAAAGATTGTGTGATTGAAAATTAGAATTTGAAGAAAAAGAAAATAAATCTAACAGAAAATTTCGTTAAAATATAACATTTTCAAAAATATTCTCAAAAAATACAACCCGAAAAAAAATCCTCGAAACATATAATATCCCTCGTCCCTCGCCCCACACCACAATACCCCAAATCACCCTCGCCCCTCAACCACCACCACCACAGTCGATGCCGTGTCGTCGCCGTCCTTCCCCTTGTACCTTTCGCCACCGTCGTCATCGTTATCACGACCACCATCGCCTTCCTTTAACTCGGGCGACATACACCGTAAATTTTTGATGCTCCAATTCATCAATTGAATTTTATAAACCACCCAAATTTTAACCCTCCAATCAACCATAAGGGAAAATGGAATTTCATGCTCTTCAGGAAATGAAAAAGAAAGCTCCCTAAACAATTTAGGTAAGTTGTTCGGATTCTTATTTGTAATCAAAGTTCATAATAATTGATCCTTGATTGTCTCTCAACTGTGTCTTTAACTGCTATGTTCCTCTCTTTGTTTGATGGAGCATCACTGCAATCCTTAACAATGGCTCTCTTTGTTGTCTTATTTGGATATTGTGTTTGCTGGAAAAATTGATATCCATTTTTGATAGGATTAGGATTTTGAGCAACATTTTGAGAAAAATTGAATTGGTGCACTGTTTGATTTGTATAGGTGTTCTGTTTCGATCAAACAGTGCACCTATACAAATCAAACAGTGCGTCAATATAAATTTGTGTTTTAAATATGTTGGGCAATATGTAATTATTTTTTCAATTATATAAGTATCATGTTATAAATTTGTGTTTATGCATTCGTGTATTCATATTTTGTTTTTTTAATAAAAAAATAGACGCCTTATTTGGATGAGACAGTATGTCTCATGAAATTGTTAAATTGAATCAAATTTGATTCTAGATTTGAATTCTAGAGTCGATTTGAGTTGATTTTGGATTTCGATTTGGAATTGAAATGATTTTGATTGTGGGTTTTGATTTGATAACTGAAATATACTTGATGGAAATTGTTTTTCCAACTTGTATCGGTTGAAATTTTTTTTACTTTTTATTTTTAATTTTTGAGAATTTTCTCTAAATTTAAATTTATTTGGATAAAATGAATATTATAAAAATTATGAAACGAAAGAAATAACAAAAATTATGAAACGAAAGAAGTAACGAAAACTCTGAAAAATCTGAACAAAGCATAAAATTTCACCAAGCAATGGACCCTCAAAAGCATAATTATGGGACCGAGGGGGTGGTACTAGGATAAAACGTTCCTTGAACTGCATAAATAACTTACTATAAACATAGATTACAAGTAGCATCTATAAGTATCTTCATTTTCAGCTGCAAAATAATTTATGCTGCACACCTTTTACATACATTACAAGCAGCATCTACAACAAAACAACTAAGCCTTCAAGCTAAAACAACTACCCCGCTCATTGATGGGGTAAAACATCAACTTCTACGTAGAATCAACACTCTCCCAACACGATGAAACGACATTAGTATAATCTTCAAAACTGACTTTCAAGTCCTTCTCTTCTTTCTGGATTTAGAGGCGTGATTATCCTTGCTCCTTTTCTTGTCGCTTTGCCAGTCGTCTCGCTCCCTGCTCTTCGCCATATCCATTTTGTTTGATTTCACGCTGATAAGTCCACCTGAAGATATCTTCCCACCACTCGGCAAAGCCTTCTCAAATTCTGCTTCTTCACCTTCAATAGCGTACTCTTGGAGGCGCTCCAGAATCAACAATCCCTCTGTTTTGGCTTTCATGCCGTCCTAGTGTGAGTATTATCAATTTAATATTCCAGGGCGAAAAAACAGAGAATAAGAAGAACAAGGAGGAGATTCTATATGAGGTTTCAAACATAACTCACCTTGCCATTTTTTGCTGCATCATTAAGGTCCTCATCCAATGAGATTCTATGAGGTTTCAAAGCCGACTCCCACACTGGACTTCTGTCTTTTACACGAGGAAGGGTTGAATCAGTCTGCTTGGATGCGAGGCCATCGATAATTTATGGAACTTCAAAGCTTTCATAAACAATGACATAACTTGCTGCCTCTCTAACTTCATTTGTGTCTGTAGATATCAGGAGGGAAAAAAAAAAAAAAATGTACCATGTGTAACGCATGAGAGGGACTGCCAGAGACAAGAACTCGGACAAGCTGACTAAGACACAACTAAGGTGACAACATTTTATTTTTCTCATCTAAACACTTGGAAAATGACGTATATGACAGATTGGAATGACGCCGTCGTATTCATGTAGTCGACCCCACTTGATGGGATAAAGACTTGATTTGTTGTTGTTGTTGTTGTTGTAAACACATTTTCACCCTCCCAAAGGATTTGGAATCAAGTTGCCTCAGGGGTGGTAGTTTTGACCTCTTTTATTGTTCTCTGCCCCGACTACTGACAATGTTAGCATTTCGTATCAAGCTAAATTAATTTCAGAACTCAAGTGGCAAGGTCAACTCAAACAAAGGCCACCAAAGACAATGCTAGAACAAAACCAATGTCCGCATAAAAATGCAAAAGGCGGCTGCCATCACAAGTCGAGGGTTACTGCCATATGACTTCGAGAGACAAGACAATCAGAAAGCAGCTTTACTGCATCGAATGTGATTTACAAATGAAGATGAAGTGACTGATACACATATATTTTACTGTCTTCTCCATTATTCATTCAAGAAACAACACCACCTAATATTAGAGGACACTAGACTAGGGATAAAAACCACACCCATATACCCAACGGGTATTATGGTATACCCGATCCCAAACCCAATGAACACAGGTAAAACCTGCTTTGACCAGGTTTTGGTTTAGGTTTGGGATCCAGGAATGATTACAACCAGGTTTGGGTCGGGGCCATCAAGGCGGGCATGGATACTGACGACCCCGCCTCGAACCTGACCCGATATCCATGGATACATCTGACACCCAAGGGTACCCCAATACCCGTGAAATGCCGGACAAAGTAAGGGTACTACCTCAATATATGAGAAATTCTGGTGCTGCAACCCAATACAAAGCAGGACAGAAGCTTGAGCATAGGATAGTATAACTGGAAGCTTGCCCTCCAAGTACAAGTTCACAAGGATCGGGACGAGGTCTAGAATCTGTAAGAAAGAATACGTCAGAGACATAAATAGCAGTGATTATTTGCCAACACATTTAAAGCATTTCATGCTACAGAAGTCCAAAGTCAAACATGCTAGTCTTGGAAGTCTCTTTCATCAACATGTCAAGGATGTCGCTGATCAAGTCATCTCCCACATGGTCAATAGACACGGAGTGATTCATGTCGGAGAAAATATTGCAAACGAGTGGCATGAAACAGACACATAATGGTAAAATATGATTGTACCAATTAATCACTCTAATTTACCCAACTACTCCTTTTGAAATGATGACTGCAATCAGATTCTGGTCCCTTCCAGCAAAAATGATATGTCATGCTATTCTCAAGCTAAACTTTGAAACCATACCAGATGGAAATCAGCAAGACTGTCAGTATATGCTTGTATTCGCTTAATATCATGAGGTGACAGCTGCTCCTCTATGGACTTCCGAATCCCATCCAAGTTTGACGGTGCTGATTCTGAGTCAGCAAAGTTGATCTTGGGGTCCAAGATACTACACAAAAAAAAAAAAAAAAAAAAAAAAAAAAAAAAGTAAGA
>JAOVYX010020123.1:0-17480 GCA_035668315.1 Drosera spatulata
GTCAAACGTGATCGTTTATGCACGTTTGACGATGTATTTCCATGCGTACATGTTATATATCTCAAATACGCATTTAACTTTAAGTTTCGGGGCTCGAAAAATATATTTTCCCTGGCCAGAAGGCCGTCGCGGGCGCGACCGGTACCGTTTGGCCAAAGCTGAGTTTTCCCTCGTCGCGGCCGCGACCCAGGAGCGTCGCTGGCGCGACGGCACTTGCAGGAAATTCCCAGATTTTCCCCTCGTCGCGGCCGCGAGCCAGGATTGTCGCGGGCGCAACGGATCTCCAGCTAGAACCTACAAGAAACCTCTCTGCCCGTAAACGGATTGCCCAATACGCATTTTTAAGCATCCAAATCATCATACACACATCAAACACTGCATTAACACGACCCAAAGCATGCACGGACGTGTTTGAATCGTGTGAATGTATAAAAGAGGTGTATCGAAAGAGTGAGGTTACCTCGATTATCGTTGATCCTTAACACATACGATCACACGAACGAGTCCGTTATTGCTCTCTGGATGACCTGCCGATGTGGATTCCTCTCCCGGCCTGCTGCTGCCATCGACTTGATGATCGTGAAGATGGTGGCGGTGATGGAATGATGATAATGATGTTGATGATGATGGTGGTGCCTTGATGACGGTGGCTGCAGGAGAGGTGGCCGGCTGCTGGTGTGGTGTAGCGGCTGAAGGCAGGAGTGATGTAGAGGAAGTGGGAGGGGTGGTTGTGGTGGTGTGTGCGGGAGTGGGGTGGGTGAAATGGAGGGAAAGGGAGGAAGAAAAGAAAAGAGGTGGGTGAGTGTGAGTTTATCCCATGTTTCGTCCTACCAGACGTCTCGTTCAATCCATTGTTCACCCAAATTTTGTAATATTAATCCACGAAAAATCTATTTGCATCGATAGATTTATTTCGTGTATGAAAATATGACCTCCCGGGTCATAATCCATTGTTTTTGGGATTAAATCGATAGCCCTTGCGCGCAACGTTTATAACGTTATAACAACGTAACGTTATTCGTTCGTAACGTTTATTGGCGCGTTCAACTAATCATTCCAAATATTCCATCGTCCTATTTGATTTAACTAATCAAATATTTTTCTTAGATTTAAATATATAACCTTCAAGCACGATTTATTTTAAAATCATAACGTTATATATTAATCTCAAAACTCCCAAAATTCTCGGGTATTACACTAAGTCTACACATTTTATCGGTATGACGGGAAAAGATGAAGCCGGTGTATCTTCTGATTAGTGGTTAGATTAAGGTGCATCTTGTCATTTATGTGAAAACAAAAATTTGCTAACTAATACTGTTTGTGTTTCTGATACGGTTACAGTTACAAATGGTGAGTTTGCACAGGTTACACATAAAGGAATTACAAGAAATTATCTTCAGATAAATTCCTAACTCTAAAAGATGTTAGAGTGGGTCCTAGTGCTAAAAAGAATTTAATTTCTCTTAGTTTGTTATGCAATCATTACATGTGCATTTCCTTTCAAGGTGGTCGTGTAACATTAACTGTTAACTCATTGGTTGATGGTATATATAGGTTGAGTTTAGAATCTGAAATAGTTAACCAAGTAGTTTCAAATTTAATTGATCCTAAATTACTTCATTGTAGGTTGGGACATGTGAACTATAGAAAAATGGTTAGACTTGCTAAAACTCATAGTATACCATTAGACACATCTATTAGATTTAACAAATGTGAGTTTGTGCTCAAACTAAGATAACTAGGAGACGTTTTCGTCCTGCATCTAGGAGTACACAACTTCTTGAGTTGATACACAACAAGTGGCGGTCAAAAGTACTTGATAATATTTATAGACGATTTTTCAAGATATTGTCATATTTATTTGTTGAAGTCTAAGGATGAAACTTTTGAAAAGTTCAAAATATTTAAGGAAAGAGTTGAAAATCAACTAAACCTTAAAATTAACAGATTTAGAAATGATAGAGGGAGAAAGTACAGGTCAACATAATTTAAAGAATTTTGTGCCTCTAATGGAATAATTCTTGAAATTACGGCTCCCTACTCACCTCAATCAAATGGTCTAACCTAGCGTTGTCAAGGAAGACAAGGAAAAGGTCGGGGAGCGAGCGAGGTAAGTCATCGTCGTGCGTAATCGTCGTCGTCGGTTACGGATGATCCAAATTTGGTCGGCTTTGGCTGTTTCCGACATCAAGAAGCGTCATCGAGGGTCGGGACATGCCGGATCTTGATCGGGGTCGAGCGATTCAAGAGGTATTTTCATGTTGATGGTCGCGATTTGCTTCGTCGTAGATTAAGGGGATTCGGGGCCGGTGGTTTCCGACGTAGGGACGGGTCGTCGGGATCGGGGGCGGCCGAAATCCGACAAGACAGTGGTGGTTGTGGGTTGACGGGGTTACAAACTATCTATTCGAAGACAAGAAAAAGGAGATGAACTTTACCTTATGATCTGTTTCTAAATGGTCATGTCAATTGACCATAATTTTAGTTGTGTTTATAGGGTACGTGTTTATATGAATGGTTATCATATATCATATATCATATCTTATCTCAAATCTTTGAGATCTTGAAAAAATATATATCTAGCTTAGAGTCGATCATTAGATATTACTTAACTCGATCTCCCAAATAATATCTTAGCTTAATGTAAATCAATAACCCAAATGATAGTTAGATCTTGTTAATTAAATTATAAAAATTTAGGGATATTACAATGTCTAGAAAAGCAGTTGGGTTGAATTTGACCAATATATATTGTTCACGAAGATAATATGATAATACGCCACGTTGTGTGACTCATAGCTCGGACGACTTGATTGGATTAGTTCATTGATGCAAGTCATGAGTATATAGCGGTTTGTGAGAGATATAGCATTGATTATTGTGAGGAATTTGAGAATGTTGTATTTAGGAATAGTCTAACTGTTTGAAACATTGATGAGATTCTTCCTAATGACGCTGTGTGTTAGTCTTAGTGATGACTTAATACATAGCTCCTATGTATTTGGTTCTCGTGGGATTGCACGTTCCATTGCTCGTATGAAGAGATGACGTTGTTTGAGAATGAACTATAGAGATTATTTCCGTCATGTAGGTTAGTGGGAGATATTGGGATTTAATATCATATGATGCCCACATGTCATGGATGACATGACGACATATAAGAAATTTGAATGTTTGTTATTTGAATTCTAATTATTATCCTAATTGATTACCGAGATTTGAGTTAGCGATAAAATCTGATTTTTTCTACAAAGTCTGTGTCATGACAACATACTATATACGATGATATACACATCTATATGCTTGCTCTTCTCCAACCATATTTCTAGAGGGATCACCTACGTCTTCTAAGATTTGTGAATATGAAACCATCATACGAAATAACTCTAGCAGACAATCTGAGACAAGTCAAGTGGATGGACGAGGAAGAGATGGTGTAGCATCAACAAACAAGAGGAATACAATCGTGTGATGAAATCAAAAAAGCTTGTAACTCCATGCATATCTACACTATTCCATTGCCTGATTCTTGACACTATTCCGTTACTTGTTACTTGTTTCTTGACGGCAGATTAACACACCAAGTACAATTAAATTATTAAGGGACATTATACAAACATAGAGGATAAGATTGAAAGTTTTGTGAGGAATTTGCTAATAGGAAACGGTTTTCCCATTCTTTTGTTCCACATATTATATACAACAGAACAAGCACACTTAAGTCACGTAATTAAAAAAAAAAAAAAAAAAACCCGCACATAAGCAGTTCATAAGAGCGCTGTAATATGACATTAGCCATTAGCTTTACAGATGAGACAAGACTTAGCCACGCCAATTGTCCTTCAGGCGCCTGATCTCCCTTATCGCATCAACTGGAGATGTGAAACCAACTTTCGCCTGCAAGAGTTATTTAACTCCAAATCAGAAAACCATGACAAAGAATGTGTTTCACAGTAAGCTGGTTTTGTGAAGGAAACATTCGGTCTTCAGTGGTTCAGATTTGACAGTCACTCTTATTTTTACATAATGTCGGTTGTGATTGGTAACCATTTTCAACAGTCAAGCTACATGATAAAGTTTAAGTCTAAAATGGTCCACAAATTTCTCCTTTCCTGTTCCAACATTCTCCTCCAGCTCCCAACCTTCCTGAACGACTGTAACAATACCTTGGTATACCACTAATTACACCAATTCACTTCCAACTTAGGTCCTCGAAGTTCATTTGTCAGAAGAACGCTCATTACCACTTGTGAAGCTAAAAATAATCTTTGATGCAGGATACAAGCCCTGAAAACCTGCATCAAATCCAAGAAAATGATACATATACTTCTGGATCCCATTTAGAAGAAGCTCTCCATCGCTTTGGCACTCTCTCAAAGTTTATTTCCTAGTCTTCCACCTGATTACATTTAAAAGAGGCTCAATAGCCTCTTCCAAATGATATAGATGACAGAACTTCTGTCGTCACTTGAGTACCACTACAATCTTGCACCTATGTTCTGTCTCCATCGTTGGATAGTTATAATATCTCAATTTTCTGCTGTAAGCTTGAAATTTTGAAGTTACAACACAAGTTGTTTCTTCCCTCTTGCCATAAAAAGAAAGACCTCAACGAGCCCTGTCCACCTCGAAAAAGCTGCATCATCAAAAAGAAAGAAGAAAAATATGTACCCTTTTTCTTATTACTCAACTCAGTCATCCTGTCCTCAAAGCGTACCCTACATTCCTATATCCAGACCCAATCACACCACCTCCAGCCCCGAAACCTCATGAGCACTATGCTCAGAACAGAACAAACTGGACAAGAAAAATACTCACTTCAAGAACACACGACACAACCGATCATCAGCTGCGCTTGCAGCAACGAGCATACTTCTTGCACTTGCACTGCCATAAGCAGAGAAAGGGCACAATTTGATCCTGATCTATAAAGACAGGTTCCTATAATCTGGTATGATAGCAAAGAGAAGGCAGGCCGCTGGTGAGGCTGGTGGAAAGGTGGCAGTAGCACTATATGCAAAGGAAGTAGAGGAAGGTTGGACCAATGGGTATTTGGTGAGAAAAAAGAACGGAAAGGGAGAAGGATGCTGTGGAAGCTTGATTCGAGGACAACACCACATTTTTCCCTTCATATTCACATGGTGGTTTGGTTAGTTTTAGCTTTCATGATAAGTGAGCAAACATCTGCAATCTGCAAGGAGGCTTAAAAAGGATAACTATGGCTCAGGGAAATCGCCGTTTAAAACACCTGACATGTTCTGTTAACTATAGTTCTCTAATTTTATAGTCATATAGCTGGTTTTGTGATAACGCCTTCTTTAAGGTTTATGACAAAACCTCCTAAAGATCTCTTGAGACTTGACAAGAATACCTTCCACATTGCAACCCCATCCCCTCTCTCCACTCCACAATCCAAAGGAAAAAAAGAGAGAGAAAATAGATTGTCAAAAACATACTAAAGAAAAGACATTTGCAACGAAATGCTTACCTGAATCTCTGGTAAATCCACCCTCATGAATGGGTTTGTCTCTAACTCATCTTTAATTGTAGACGGAATAGTGGGAAGACCAGCTTCTCTTTGTTGCTGTGCCCATAAAAGCTTATCTTTTATCTTTTCGTTCTCTGGTTCAACGGTCAATGCAAACTGCAAGTTCTTCACAGTGTACTGATTCATCATGAAGTAGAAAAATTAGCAGACGATGAAAAAAGGAAAAATGATTCATCTTCCTCGCGAAGCTCTAGACTTCAACAATTGCTGCAAAAAGATCGCTGAAACAATAACAAGTTGAACAGAGACAGCTTCTACCTCATGACCACAGTAAACTTCTGTTGGTTCAGGCAGAGAACCCAATGTAGTACAAAGAGATTTATACATCTGCTCCGCTGTACCCTCAAAGAATTTGCCACAGCCAGCTACAAACTACAAGAAAACGATCAGACTTGTTGGATGACCCATATGCAGCTGTTATATACTATATGTCATCCCAGGAACTAAACAATAAAGAAAAACAGAGTAAAAGGCATGAAATGTTATCAATCATACTGTCTCACATGAACCATTGTCCAGCTTTTCTTAAACAATTAAACATCGAAGTTGCATACTTTGGCCTTGAACCACAATTGGTAGAGTAGAGAAGCGGCACACACAAATCAATGATAAATATAAGAGTGCAAAAATTAATGACAAGCTACTGGTGACTGGTTAGTGGGAAAACTGAGATCAAATACCCCAATGATGTCAAAATGCTTACCAGAGTATCTCCTGTAAAAACCACAGGACTCTCATCTTTGTCGGTGATGTAATAACTTATGTGACCGTTGGTATGGCTGATGGAAAACAAGATGACCAGCATCAAACAATGCCATAAGTAATATTGCTATAAACAATGCCATTGTATTGCACAGAGTCCTCTTGAAGAATGTGAACGCATCAAACAAATTAGAACGGTAAGTTGATAACAAACATGGATTCTGGCTAAGAAAAAGTGTAGTGTCAGAAAAGGTAGAACCCATGGTACACAACTTTGATAAAGACAGACTACAAGGACTCATAGCACAGCTTACTAAACACAGAGAAACTCCAAAACACTTGATCTCCTAAAAAGTACTCCATCCAAAGAGATAGTCAAAATACAAGATTGCTATGATGTGTGGATATGGTTAGATAGTGAAAGAAAGAGGAGTTCGTGACCTACACAATACAGATACTAGGATGGATGTAAGTTAGCTGGCGGGTACTTCACATTGGAAGAGAAATTAAGTAGCCCTACTCTATATTATTCATGCATAGATATCTGAATAAATAAGTCCACCTTTCAGGACCGATGCATCATACTTGAAGGTTGGACTTCAATATGGGTTTTGAACTACAGTTATCATCATTTTTCAAATACTACTAATACTGAATCTTTTTTTTTTATTTAATCAAGAGCTCAGTGATCTTAAAATCAGGCTAGGCGGCGGATTTGACGGAATTGACGCTACACTACCCTTCGAATGCCTAGTCAGTACTTCCAAACAGGCTATCCCATTAAACTGCCACCTAAACCCACCAAGAACTGCCTAAATGAGACTAGACCTACCTTGACCCACCTAATCCTGCCTGAAAGCTATGGTCCATACCGAAAAAAATATGTACATGACTAGCAGCAAGCAAAAGACCACAAACATCATCTTCGACTAAAAGGACGATTTGAAGAATCATACCAAGGCGTGTGAAGACACATAATACTGAGGCCCACACCGAGAGAAATCTTATCCCCACTGTCAACCTTATCAGTGCAGCCCTTCACGTTGTCAATTGAACCACCATAAACCTTGATACCAGGTACCAATTCTTTTATCTTCTCATTTCCACCGGCATGATCCCTATACATGCCAAGACCACCATGGATACAAGAATTATCAATGCATATTGATACAATAAAAATCAAAAACTTGACCAACCCAAGCTCTCTAGACTAGATACGTATAGACTAGAAACAATCGTGTGTTCCAAAATATTAGAGACAACGGCCAACGCACTAATGTGAGAATACTATTACCCACATTGGAATTTAAGAGCTCAAAATAACAATATATATAGATCCTGAGCTACTCCTTTCATTGTCAATTGGTTTTGTTATGGAACCCTAAAGATTTAATATGGTATCAGAACCCAAAAGACACAACGGCCCAACATTCTGTGCCACCCAAATATATGTCCGTGCTGGCACAAATATATGTCCGTGCTGGCACAAATATATGTCCGTGCTTCAAGTTCAACAGAGGCATTCGCGCGAGAAGGCGTGTTTATAATACTACTACCCACATTGGAATTTAGGAGCTTAAAATAACAATATATATAGATCCTGGATTAATTCTCTTATTGTCAATTGGTTTTGAGATGGAATCCCAAAGGTTTAATAAACAGAGTAAGATAAGTTTTGTATTCTCCAGTCAAATTGCATCCTAAATGTTTAATGCTGGGGAACATATTGAGAACATTGATCATGATACCAGTAATATTCCAGAACCTTCAAGTACAAGCTAAAAGGATCACATCACACTATTGCCTAAACTTCAAACACAAAAAGGATGTTCGTGCAAAAGGAGGCATGTTAAAAATCAGACACATCCGATGCCTATTTAACCACATATTCGACCTTTCATTGTTAAAAGAAACAATTAGACAATATATTATGCCATATAGGTATTCCAAACAAATTCAACTAGCTATCAATCGTCAACCTATCAATCAAACAAATCCTCCAACTCTTTATCCAACATCGAAACAAACTAACAACATCACCATACCAATGATGATGCGTAGTCAGCACCATCTTGACCACAGCCCCATTCTCCTCCGCCACTTTGACAACCTTCTCCGGCTCCACCGGATCCACCGCCGCCGCCTCCCTCGTCCTTTCATCAATAAGCCTAACAACCCACACGAACAAACAAACACCATCAGATCCAGCTCCAAACACTAAAATCAAACTCCATAGAAGAATTAATCAGATGCATACAAGTAGGCATAATTGTCTTGCAAGCAAGGGACGTGGAGGATCTTCATCGTCTTCTTCTGAGAGCGGAGATGCTGTGCTGTTGTGGAAAGTGCGCGTGGTGTGAGGCGAAGGCGAGAGAGAGCGGCGGCGGCGATGACACGATGTGTTGCGATGAGAGAGAGCATTTGAGGGTGGGAAGTACGGTGACTCGAGGGAGTTTAGGTGGGCGGTGACGCGTTGGGTGAGAACCTAGGGGGACTGTTTGGTACTCTCCGCCTTGCAACACGTTGAAATTGATGATATCTAATCATTGTGTTGATTATATTTCTGGGAATCTATATATAATTATATTAAAATATCAAACAATAAATTATTAAATTTTAATATATTTGAATCAAGTTAAAAAAATATATAATAATGTCATATACAAAATCTTTCATAAAAAATTATTCATATAAAAAAATCATAACAATCATATATAAAATCATCATTCAATATAATATAATAATACTTTTTTTATAATGATGATAAAGTTATAGTTAATCTTATCTGCTATGATATATACTAAGATATTATGTCATATATTTTTCACAATACTACAATCTAAATAACATATGAAGTTTATTTTTATCTAATTTTTAAGATTAATGCTCCTCCTTCCCATAAAAAACTAAACAGCTTGAATAATTATATTTCGGTATATTCTATCTTATTATTTAAATCGATTTTAGACTATAATTTTTTTGGATCTTTAAATTCAAAATAATAATCGATATTGGGACTAATATAAACAATATACATTAATCAAGTTATCAAAAAATATTAAAATGAATAAGAAAACAAGTTTAATATAAAATGACATAAATAAGTATGATTATTCACTATGACTATTTTTTTTTCTGTGCAGAGCACGGGTTACCATTCTAATTCTTTAAAAATATCCAAATGAATTTCAATTCACAATCTAATACCTAAAAAATTTTACTATATAACTAAATAGTCAAAGGCTATTTTCAAAGCAAGTATGACGATTTTCAGATCAAATTTAATATGAAGAATTATGAAGACATATTTACCCAAATCTATTTAATCACCTTTTAACTTTCATTTTATGATTCACATCAATTCCCATAGTGATTTATTCTCAACGTATTTCTTTACTTGAACCATTAGTTTTCTTTTTATTGTTTCTCTCCACGATGATTAATCTTTTTCATCGATCACAATTGTTTCCATCAGTTCAATTTGTGTCTTTAATTAATTTGCACGAAACTACTCCCTCCGTCCCAATAAAATTGTAACACTAATTAAATTGGATTGTCCCAACTAAATTGCAACCTTATCCTATTTCGAAATTTTTTCCCTATAAAAAAATCAATACATCATATTTATTTATTTTATATCATATCAACCCATCTCACAACTTTTTCTTTATCCTTTTCTTTTTCTCACTCCTCTCACTCATAAAAGTTAAAGAGTAATTTAGTCTTTACACTAGAAATCAACACACATAGATATTATCGTGCCAAGTCAAATGGTTACAATTCTGTTGGGATGGAGGGAGTATATGCGCAATAACAAAACTAAACGTTAAACTATATATATATAAAATAGATTACACGCACACTTTGGTATGTACAACAAAAAATACAAACAGTGATCTTAACTCAAATTTGAAAGTTTGTATCAAGAATAAGTATCCACAATTCTTTTTTTCGTATCATGTATGCCTTTTATGAGCTCCAAGCCTTTGTAGGGTGATTAAAAGACTGGTCTTGAGATGAGTTTCTCATTCTTGTGGTAGTTTAGGATGAGTTTCTAATTTTTTGGAAGATGAGAAGGGTTGGGTTTTCACTTCAATACAAAACCGGTGTGTTACCATGTTGCAGTTTTCGAAAAATGATTAGGTTCATTAATGGATGCAAAAAATTCATTAGAGTTAAGGGAAAATATGGCTTCAAAATCCGTAAGATTTACTCCGCTCTAGATTTAGACATAGTTGATCTGGAAAGTTTCTTACAATTTGGTACCTAATCTCTAACCATACCTTAATCTAACCACAATTTCCATTAACTCAATCCTACTTCCTTCCAACTCTTACGAATTGTCTCAATCCTATCTCTCTCCAGTTCCCAAGAACTGCCTCAACCCTTAACCTTGAATTGTCTCAACCCTCAACTGTCCTCCACCTTTTCCAGATCCGCCTCAATCTTGCACCATCTCCCTCAATCTCCTACTATCTCCATCTCTCAATTCTTCCACAATGCCTCCAAAAAAGAGACCTGCATCCACGAAATCAAAATTGATGACCAAGTGTGTGAAGAAGGAAAGTTCATCCAAAGAGTCGACAAAAACCCAAATAGTGATCAGGTTTGCGCAACCACAATTCGAAGAAAGACAAATCGGTTTGTGTGATGCTTCAATTTTTTGTGTATTGTAGTGATTTTGATTTTTTTTTTCTTTTTTCTTTTTTATTTTTTTTTGTTGGTAGCTCAAAGAGGAAACCTACATGTTTTCAAACAAGATGTTCAGTTTCGTACTTCAGTGAACGTAGCCTTGAAGCCCGTTTTTTCGTCGGCATGTCTCTCAAAGGTAAGAACGACTCCCTTCTATCAATTTCTAGACACTCCTTCTTTTCATATTAATATTGCTCATTTGAAGGGTATTTTAGATTCAATGAGTATCTAATTGTTAGGGTTGAAAGTCGGTGTTAACCAGAGTCTTCTTCACCTGTCGAAAGAACACATTTCATTAGTTGTTGGTTTATGAGTTGGTTTGAATGTGGACCGTAACTCGAAATTGGAAAGCTCAACATTCAAGAGATTATTCAACGGAAAGGAAAAATGAAAAAAAAGGGACCTCTTTTTTGTGAAGCTATTACAATTAGGTCGAGGGGAGGATAAGCAAACTGTGTCTTATTTTGTTCGAGTGTTTGTCCTTTATGTTTACGATTGTATTTTATTCCGTAGGACCACTTTTTATACCTCTCATTTTGTCTTCACAGATGTTGATAATCTCAAAATGAATGGAGAGTATGCTTGGGGAGCGAGTGTTTACAAATCCCTTGTAAATGACATCATCAAGTATAAATCATTTGAGAGAAAAATGTCGACGATGAAGAGCAAGAAGAAAGTGGAGGATGAAGAGAAACCACCGATAATTCCCTATTTCGAAGGATGTGCCTATGGATTGTTGGTATGGAATCTTCCGTCTCTTTCAATTTTTTATATGCGTTGTTGGTATAAGCACTGCTATTTAGATTGACATGCACTGTTATTTAGATTGATATGCACTCTATTTTTGTTTGATATGCACTGTAAATTTTATCATTTACACTAAGTTTGATAAGAATTGACATTTTAGTTTGATATGAACTGTGATTTTGTATGATATGCACTGTCATTTAGTTTGAATGTAGTGTTATTTAGTGGTTCGCAGTTGTTTACATTTGATTCACATATAGGCTTGGGTGTATGATGTGTGCGTAAACACAAGTATTTTATTTATGTTAAGCCTATTGTTTTGTCGTATTTGAGTTCTTTATTACATGGTTTTAGTTTAATTTATGTTTTTGGACTTGGATACTGCTATTTGCGTGTTTTCACTGTAGATTTGATTGAGAAGAGCAACTTTTGGCAACTCATGAATTGGATGGACAAAAATGCTTGAAGATGATCGTGATGAAGTGTGATGATTTGGCGATCACTCATGTTGATTTCGATGATTTTTTTTATGATACTCACATGCATTGGATGATGATGTTAATGTTCAAAGTCATTTGGAGTTGTTTTGGAGGTAAACCGATGCTTTTGAGGCTTATTTGAGCAAGGATGATCCATAGAAATTAAATGACGCATAGATGGTGATTCGAGGCCATTTTGAGGGTGCAAATGATGTCATTTGAAGTATTTTATGATGATATAAGGGCTACATAAGGTATACCATCGATCACGACGGAGTTCGGAGCAAAAAATGATGTTTTTGGTGATTTTCTTGACTGAAACTAACGTTACACTCCCTGTAACGAACGTTACAGTCATAAACCTCAAAGATTTCAGCAGCTATGCAGTGTAACAATCATTACAGGGCACCTGTAACGGTCATCACACAGGTCAAATGTCCAGATTTAGTTTGTTAGGGTCAAATTTCGAATTATTTTTGGATCTTCTATAAATACTCGTGTATTTTTTTCATTTTGAAGGAGATCAGGGTTGTTTTCTAGGGCCTTTCAGCCACCTTTGTCCTCTTAAAATCCTAGTATAGATTATTGTTTTTTTACGCTTTTGGAGATCGAACCTTGGTGTAACGCTTTAGATCTCTTCAATTCGTCATCGTATCTTCCTTCTTCTATGCTGTATTATCCATCTTTCTTTGTTTATTTACAGTTATGGTTTGATGGTGCGTGTAATGATGATGTATGTGATGATTGATATAATGAGTGAATAATTATATAGTGGGGATAGATTAATGAAATTGTAGCTAATACAGATCATGAGATGCGTTAGAACACCAAAACTAGTTTCGTATGTTAAGATTGATGCATGAATCTGACCTTAATCCATTATATGTTATGAAATAAAATAGCTTGATCACCAATTGATGGCATAACCTAACTATTAATCGCGTTAAGTGATTATATTGGAAGCAAAATAATAATTCATGATTTAAGCTCATTGTCATGACGTTATGACTGATTGCATGTGAACCTATATAGTTTAAGCTCATTGCTATTAATGTTCATGTTTGATATATTCTCTTGCCTTGATTCAATTTATTTATTTTTAGCATATACAAGCTCATCGGTATGTAAGTGATAGATAGATTAGGTTAATAGTCTAGCGAATGTGATACTTTATGCTCAAAGGTGTCACGGCCAAACCTATCTAAATAAGGAATCCATATGATATTCATCTATGATTGATCCTAAAAAGTTAGAATGTAATTAGTCGACCTCTCTACTTTTTTATCATATAAGAAACCACCTCAATCCATTTCTTCCGTATGTTTAGATTATTTTAGTTTAGTTCAGTCATTTAATTAGTTTCATCAGTAAAAAACAAAACCCTGCAAATCTTAATTTTCATATTTATAATAGTTCTTTATAGTGACTAAAAAGAAGAATAAATAATATTAAGACCGCCCTTGTAGGTTCGTACCTTACTTCCACTACTGCATTATTTTAAATATTTTTAGAGTGTATGTGAGTATATAAATTCTAATTTGACGTGTCTGTGACAACACGCATCAGTGTACGAGCAATTTGAGGGTACAATGTTGAGCTCAAAGGAGCATGTGAGAAACCCACGAATGTTTCATTGGATTGACAACAAGAGTGTGACAACAGTGGAGACGACTATGAAGTTTTTTTCTGAAATTTTCCCGCATGATGTCATCTCAATATTCCCAAGCAAGGAGGAGAGGTCGCTACTGTTGAGTGATCTTTCGTCACTATTATAATGGGTACGTGTATATTATGTATTGTTTGATGTCAAGTTTATTTTCGTTTTATTGTTTTGAAATATGCACTGGCATACTAAATACCTATAAACTTCTTCTAATCCATTGATGAACTACCACTACAATTGTTGTGAACTGTAGGACTCAGAGGAGCATGAAGATGAAGAAGAACATGAGAATTATGGAATGAATGTGGGGCACAATTCAGTGGAGCAGTAAGATGATGGAGATAAGAAGAATGAAATGGATATGGAAGAGTCAGTTGAGAAGGAGGAAGAATCAGAGGTAGGTGAGTCGGTGGACGAGGGGGAAGAATTAGAGGTTGGAGAGTCGGGGGGAAAAAGGGGGAAGAATCAAATGAAGAAGAGTCAGAGGATGAACACCAACAGGAAGGACCAAAGAAAGATGAGGAGATAGAAGAGGAGAAAGAAAAGGAGACAAAAAAGGAGAAAAAAGTTGATAATGTTGATGGTTTTGATGATTTTAATTATGCATTGAAAAGGGTTGATGATAATGGAGAGGAAGAAGTTGATAGGGGTGATCCACTGTCGATGATGTGAGATGTTTGTGTAAAGTTGAAAGAAGACATGGAAGTTAAAACAGATTTACCTATTCCGGTGACTATTGTTGATGCTGTGAAAAAACGAACCAAACGTAGCAAGCAAACTAAGGGACTTTCGTGGAGAATTACACCAAAGGAGCGTGTCGCCATAAAAGTTCTATCATAGCCGAAGAGTCTAAAAAAGCCTTTGAAAATATGTATTGTATCAAAGGGGGCGCCCAAAATAACTGGAAAGGAGCTTCTACGTACTGAAGATCAACAGTTCCTGGATCGTTTTGTCAACAACTGTGACATGGAGTGAGTATCACGTCTTGTTTCTTTATTAACTGTCTTGTCAAATACTGTGAACTACTTCTTAGATAATATGACCTGTAGTTGGATATAATATGAACTGTCATGGTTTGATTTTGAAAATGTTCACCTCATGTTGATGCAGTTCTGATATCAAAAGCAAACTTGTCTACTGGTTAGCGGGAAAGGATATTTCCTTTTGAAGAACGAGGCGATTATGGGTAACCTAATCAACTTCTTCTTGTCCATGATAAGTGAAGGAACAGATTGTTGTTTTTGGAGGACTGAGAGCTTGGTATGCATTGTTGTTTAATATGATATGCACTTTGCTCTATTTTAATGTGAACTGTTAGTTAGTGGGATATGCACAGAAATGAAGAGTGATATCAATTGTGTTTTCAATGATACAATACAGGGTCATATTGCTTCAAAGGCCAAGGATGAAGAAGAAAAATAGAGCAGGGACAATCTTGCTCGAAAATTGGAGGTGGCTACTAAACATTTTGACCCCTGAATGAGGGATTACACCAAGGAGAAGTTCTTGGTGGCGTTGGAGTCTTCTAGTTTTGGATATGCAATCAAGACAACTGACTCCCTACGATTCTAGTTGAGTAAGCTGGAAGAGATTGTCACGTCATGTAGTATTTCTCGTCATGTGACTCAGTTTTGATTGTTGGTTTTCTATATTATGTGATAATGTATCATGTTGTGTTTTGCAGTTCCAAATTTTGAAGGATTACATCAATGCCATATATGAGATCGAGTACAAAGTGGAGCTGATACAAGATTAAAAATGTCAACAACAGGATGATGGGGTAGCTTGTGGAGTCTTTGTTTGTTTGTGGGAAGAACAACTTGTGGAAAACAGTTACGACGTAGATCATCGTTTTGATATTGCTTTCACAAGGGCCCGAATAGCTTTGAAGCTACTTCAATATAAGGATTGTACATTTGGGAAGTCGAGCAATGAATCGTGAACTGTATGTCTTAGTGAAAATTGTAAATTAGTGTTCATGCAACTGTTTCGGTGTTTTGCATGAACTGCTATTTATTGACTTATGAATTGGATGTGCTTAATTTATGAATTGCGTCATATGAACTGTCATTTCGTAATGACTTCATGAACTGCGATATCAAGTTGCCTTGGACTACTGACGATGTTATCATGAACTGCCACATCAATTACCTTTGTTTGTATTGATGAAGTTGAAAATGTGTTGATCCTTTATTAGGGTGTAGTTGATGAAGTTGAAAATATGTTGATGATGTTAGGGTATAGTTGATGAAGTTGAAATACACCGTATCATAGTTGATGTAGTTGATGAAGTGTATGAAGTTGAAAATGTGTTGTTACTTTCGATAAAATTACATTGTGAAGGTCCAACTGATTATAGTAAGATGTGAACCGATGCACTATCATTATAATAAGATGTGAACTACTTATAAAATTTCACTCAAACTTTAAAACTATTGGTTGTAAACTGTCAAGTAGTTGAAGAGTGAAATTGTGTTAATGACATATAAATGCTTAACATGTTGTAAGCATCATAAATATTCAAGTTTTATCACATTTAAGTAAGTCTACCACTTAATAGATTGATTTTAGTTAATGATTGCCTTGAACTGTTTCTATGTCCATAGAAACTAACATTATTATTGGCATGAACTGCATCTATGTAATTATGAACTGCAGTGTAAGTACCATATGAAGTATCATGAATCTAATGAAGATGTAAAAAATTACGTCAAGAGATCATGAGAATGACGTCCAATGAAGATGTCAAACTATAATACTACATCATTTGAATATTTTGACCAAAAAAAAAACAAAAAACAATGAAGTGTTATAAATTAATTATGAACTGCCTCTTGAATGACAGCACAAGCATATTTGCATGACATACCATTCACTTACGATTCCTTGCAACTGCATGTCTTCTTCTCAAGGTCCACAACATGGGTAGAATCTTTATCGATCATTTCAAACTTGAAATGGGTTGCACGATGAAGTCTTATGCCACGACTTGCTTCATAGGCAAGGTCTAGTCATTTTTTGGGGACGGAAAACAAGATAGTAGCTCCATCGAAAATAATCTCTCTTCTTTCATACATTATAAGCTTCATAGTTTGGAACTGACTCAGATCAACCATCGTGGTGATTGGGAGGTGATGCGAATCTCTAATCCAGCCGTTAAAAGATTCCGCTAGGTTATTTGTCATGACTCCCCAACATTTTCCAAGGAAAAGAGCATTGGCCTAACATTTTGGATGTGACTCGACGATTAAAGTCCTTGACAGTGGCATTGTATTGACAATCTTATTGATGTTTGTTTGAAAAATATCAATTGTCATGCCATAGGCTACATTGTTGAGACACTGACCCAATATTTTTTAGTGAGATGAGGGTAGTTTGAGAGTACCTACAAGCAAAGGAAGTAAACTGTCATTTATATTGTCTAGAACTGCCTCTCAAACCTCATGAACTGCCTTAAGCAAACTAAACAACTGCATTTAAATCAGCTATGGACTGTAAATAGTATAGAATGATACCTCCTTCTTAAAATTGTCGACGAGACGGAATTCTCTGACCATGCGATGGTGTTAGCTGATGCGTGCCATCGTAAGCACGTCAAATTTATATTTAAGAGCACCCACTTCACTCTATAAATATGGAGTTAAAT
>JAOVYX010020124.1:0-27549 GCA_035668315.1 Drosera spatulata
TTCGTTATTTTCACGTATTTACGTATATCGCACAAATACGTAAACTTCTACGTACTTTTATTCAACTTTGTATTCTTTATCTTTTGTACAATCAAACGCGTATTTTTTTATAGTTTCTTGTCCAAATACTGTATTTTAGTATACATAAAGGATATACGGCTTGATACGATATATAAATACATTGAAAAATAATTTCCTTGACTGGCTGAGAGGCATCGCGGCAGCTACAATTCTTGTCATTGCCGCGACTGAATTCAAGCAGTGGCCTAACAGTTTTCACACCTAACTTCAAACGCGCATAACTTCTTCGTTTCTTAACCAAATTGAGTGATTCTTGATTCATTGGAAACCTCAAGAAGTCCTCTACAACTTTGTTGCAAGACTTATTTGCTGAATCAGTCATTTGAGAGCAAATAAGGAAATCAAATATTAATGAGAGAGAGGAAGAGCAAGAGGAAGAAGAGAGTGAAGTGAAGAGAAGAGTGAGGGAGATGTTGCTTCCTGAATTTCCTTGGTGGTGAAGATGGGTGGAGGAGTGGTTGTCGTGGCCAGATCAGGGAGGGAGAAGTGGAGATGGTAGGAGAAGTGGTGGGGAGAAAAGGAGGGAAAGGAGTTTAGTGAGTTGTTTTAAAAAAAATATCTCCGTTCCGTTTAATCGCAAAACCAATTAATCCCACATCTTCCACAGTCTTCGATCAAAATTTATCACCACGTTCGAAAAATCATGTTATTAATTAACATATAATTTTTCAAATTTTCCGCGATAAAAAGTTATCCCAACTTCGTCACAAGTTTTAATGTTATGAATGTAATGTTACGTCTCAAAACTTTAAAACGAGATTCGTTTCTTACTTTTAATTTATTACAAAAGAGAAAACTATTTTCGTTACGTTTATTCATTTTTAAACTATTATTTGTTCATAATTTTTATATTTATTTGATCGAAATTTTCTGGGTCTTTACAGTGATAAAAAAACAGTTTAAAGTTATTTTATTTGGACAAATACAGTTTTGATTTCATCGCTAATAAAAAAATAATTTCAAATGACTAATGACTTTAACTTAAAAAATGTGCTTAAAGTTGCAGTTAAAAAAAAAAGTCAAACATCCTCATCAACACTTAAAATTGATTTTGACCAAATTTAAATCCAGATAAACAGACCCTTAATCTCATCAAAGGAACAACCCTTTTTTATAGTGTCCAATAAAACTACATGATGGAGATTTTTTTTCCATCTAAAAAGGATGGTATTATGGGTTTATCGAGATAAATATCGTCTTATGCAAATTTGTTATCTAACATTAGTTGTACTATAAGTCATTGTGTTTTTATATGGTGATGAGTGAGGATCGAATATTGTTTGATGTTATACTAGAATTCAGCAAAACATATGTTATTCCCTCCGTCTCATTCAAATTACAACGTTTTTTTTTTTTTTTTTGGATGTCTCATTCAAATTATAATATTTTCATATTTAATAATTTTTTTCATATAAAAATATCAAAATATCCATACTTTATATCACACCAACTCACCCACCACCAAAATTGTATGTGTTTATTTTATTTTATTTTATCAAGTGTTACTTATGTCTCAAAAGGTAAAAATATGTTATTATGAGCTTGACGAATATGTGTTTTGACACATCTAAGTTTGGGTGTGTCTAATCAAAATCAACGGTTAAGATTATAAAAAAGATGAAACTTGAGATGAGAGCTCAATTTCTAAGAGACACACTATCATCAATTTGATCAAAATCTCAATATTCATCAATCCCATCGTTTTAATTTTTATCGTTGATTTTTACTAAACACATCTAACCTTTTTTGTGTCATGACATATTTCTGTTTTTCTGTCATGAATTGATTGAGGGAACATAAGAAACACTGCTTGAGTTTAAAAAAAAACACTGAACTGAGTCTAAATGAGCTCACTACTTTCGAAAAAATAGATTTTGATATATTAAAATATGGATTTAGGAAGTGTGTGTCATGACATAGGTATATTTAGTAATAAATAAATGATTGAGATTAAAACAACACAAAAAAAGGGTTGAGACTAGAATAATATGTTCTAATCTTAACCATTCATTTTTCACCGTATAATCTCAACCATTTATTTTTCATTAGACACACCTATGTCATGACACATACTCCCTTTTCACCTAAATATAGTGTCAGTAAAATACTTTGATATACTCTCCGTCCGAATATACATATAGCACTTTGATTTTTATATTATTATATCTTAAGGAGTTTCATTTTTCATCTTAATAATGAGACACAATTATGATATTAGCACAGGATTGAAGTATACAACTTAATTATATTAGTCTTTTTGATTTTTGCGAAAATGATATTTTGATCGTTCAACTACACGAGTCAAAATTCACATTGACATGTGCGCACAATAAAATAATGTATTTATATTGGACAAAAAATGTGGAGGAAAAAAAAAAGAGTGTCACATCCAATAGCTAGTTTTTCAAGTTAAACATCGATCGTTATAAGAGACATTGCGTTATTCTTTGTTAAGATGATCATCCATATTATTCTCATCTTCATTAGATCTATGATCGTTATCCTTTTTTCATGATTGCAACATCTGTTTTTATTTCTACTTTCAAAAAAGATTTCAACCTTTTTTAATTCACTATCAAGAGTTACATAAATCTCAACATCATGCTAAAAAAAATTCACAAGTTATTCTCCTGATACTCCCACTTTTACGAGATAAATGCAATAATTTTATCCAATGCTATGTGTGCCAGTTGAATTTAATTTTATGAATTTTAATGAAACTTTTATATTTTTATAATGATAATGTGTTTTAATATAATATTTGTAAAAAAAGATTGTGAAATATACGATAATAAATAATAATAATTTACTAATAGTTTTAAATGAAAAAAGGGACGAAGTACAAGTCAAGGACTCCAATCGAAACAAAACATTGTAATCCCTTCATCCATATTAAATGAAATACTATTTTATTTAATTTGAAATGAAAATTATTAAAAAATGAAGGGTTAATTTTAATTTTAATTTTTTTAATTTTAATCCCCAGAAACGAAATAGACAAAGAGCTGGTAGTTAGTTATCAATGGATATGCCAATCACCCAACTGTCCCTTCTCCTCGTTTACATTCGCATCAGTTGGCACTTTTAGCTCCCGAAATCGTCGAAGAAACGAGTGTCTTCGATGGCGGAATTGAGCAAGACGACCGTCCTCGTCACCGGAGCCGGCGGCCGAACTGGTTCGAACATTTACTCTTCTACCCTTTCCCCTGTCCCTGTTTTGACATCACTATTTTGTTGTGCTTATTTTGATTTTCCCCTTTTTTTAATCCATCGTTGCTTTAATCAGTTTACAAATTGGGGGATTTGGTTTTGTTAGAAATTAGAATGAGAAGTGAGTTCGATTGGCTTATACTTGGGGGCAGATTTCATGCGTTGGGTCTTCTAGGATTTGGGTTAGTTTGGGCTTGATGGCGTCTGTTTTGGGATTCTGTATGTGGGATTTTCTTGTATCCGATCGAATCTTATTGGTGGAGACTCGAGATAAGCAACCTTATATATTACTCCCTCGTCCCAAATAAATTGCGATGACACGCACTCGGGAGTAGAACAAGAAATATGCCTGTGCGTTGCACAAGGTAAGTGATATCAGTGGTAGTATTTATAGAGAAATGATAGCATATAAATCACACAATGTCAATCGAACCTAAAATTTACATAACACACAGATCATACCATACAAACTTATATTACATACTTATACAAACACACGAATTGCACAAAACATGTGTCTAGAGAAAGTATTGTATCACTCAATGTTTTTCATAGTTCAGCCACAACTTCCTTTGCTCATTTTTTGGTGTCTAGATCAGCGAAAGCATTTCTGCTTTCTTGTTGGAGAGTACTCGAACACCTTCTCCCATATTAGGTAAGAAAGAATGAATAAATGAAAGCTAATAGAATAGTGCATTATAAATTGATAATTTTTACATGTCATTATATGATGAATCAAACCCAAAGAAATTATCATAAAAATCACTGTCTATATTGAATTTTGCATTTGTCGTGGCTGAAAATGAATCATAAACCATAATAAGATACAAAAAGAAACTTGTTAATTCAAGCTTACGCCAAACTATCAGTGAGTCATTTGATCAGTAACCCTTAGGGTAGTATTTTGGCTATTCACAATCGAGTGGAAGATGAATCTAGATAATTTCTGATTGAATATGGTTTCGTCCCTGAGAATCAGATGGTGCAAGGTTAAGTCATGGGAAGTAGTCCGAAGGTTTTATTGTTTAGTACGGCTTTGTACCCCTTTTCAGAACGTATCTCATTCTTCTTTGTGTAACCATTTTTGTGAAGCTCCTGTAGCTTCCTTGAGTTGTGGTTAACTTGTTTTGTTCCTAGCTGGAGCTTTATACTCAACAATAAGTGAGCCTTTCCATCAGTAGCCCTTGGTAACCTATATTTTGATCCGGTCTATTTTGGTGTAGGAATGAACTTTAAGGTTTTTATCTAAACTTAACTCTGCGTATAGGTGGGTTCTTCAGGAATAGTTGTTTCTTTCTACATCACCTCTCTTTTCAAATTAGCCAAATTTGAAGAACAGGGTTGTCTTTAGGCTTCTCTGCTTGCTGATCCTGCATAACTGCCAAGGCTTTTTCATGAAGTCGTAAACTGCAAAACAGAAAGGCTGTCTTCTTTGATAAGAGCATGGAAGTCTTGGTTCATGGAGACTAATTTTTCTTCTTGATAACTGGGAATATGAGATACTCAAAAATTTTCTTTGTTTCATATATTTTCAGGCCAGATTGTGTATAAAAAGTTGAAGGAGAGGCCAACGCAGTTCATTGGAAGAGGATTGGTGCGTACACCTGAGAGTAAGGATCAGATTGGAGGAGCGGATGATGTTTTTGTTGGGGACATCAGAAACACGGATAGCATCCTCCCTGCACTTGAGGGCATCGATGCTCTTATTATCCTCACCAGTGCAGTCCCCAAAATGAAGCCTGGATCAGATCCCACAAAAGGAAGACCATATTTTTACTTCGACGAGGGAGCATACCCTGAACAGGTGCTTACTTATTTGCATGTTTGTGATTATAGTTTTTAAGTTTACTGCTTTCAGTTGATTTTGAAATGAAGTTCTATGCTTGTTTAGGTGGACTGGATTGGGCAGAAAAATCAAATAGATGCCGGTGAGAATTTTTTGTCCTTTTACATACCTTGTACATTTCTTCTGGTATCATTTCCTTCAAAGATCTATATAAATTGTGATAAGAACAAACTACGTTGTATGGCTAGACACATCACTCGTGCAATGTGGTAAACTGCACTGGAATTGCTTTCTCCAGATCTCACTGAAATAAGTTGTCTTTGACACCTAGTCTAGCTCCATGTATGCGAATCACAATTTATTTTTTGTGGAAATCATTAAGCATGAGGATGCAAAGTCTAAAGCCAATGTGGAAAGTAGAAGCTTTTTGTGTCTCCTGTGACTTTAATTCATGTTACCGGACTATTTTCTTTTGCCACATGATAAGTCATCAGACAACATTTTGAATAATTCTATGGTTTTCGCTATTCAGTCGTTTGAATAATTCTAAGGTTTTCGCTTTTCAGTCATTTGACCATTTTTAGATCTTAAAAGAGCAACGCCTAACCACTTTGAGGTTGTGATGCCAGCTTATTTCTTCATGTGGAACCGCAGTTCGTGACCATTCTTCTTAGTTTTTTTTCCCCTCCTCCTTTTTGTTCTTTCTTCTTTCGCATTTATGCTCTTAATCATACCAATAGTGCAATGTGTATGCTTCTCTTTCCTTCCGTGACTAATAATCCATCTCTGCAGCAAAAGCTGTTGGAGTTAAGCACATCGTGTTGGTGGGATCAATGGGAGGAACGAACCCTAACCATATGCTCAACAGCTTGGGAAACGGAAACATATTGGTAATTTGTCTTCAGCATGTTGTCTAGAAATTTAGTTAATAGTCAAGGCTTGGTAAAATAGGAATCCAGGATTGAATTGGCTTATGGTTGGATTGGATTTAGGACTACCTTGGTATGGTGTTCGTGGTCAATAGTCACACTATACTTTTGGTCTCAAGAGCTCTACTCCGCATGTTTAGATGATACCATGTAGCTTGACTAACTTGATTATTGTGCAGATTTGGAAAAGGAAAGCTGAGCAATATCTAGCCGACTCTGGGATACCATATACAATCATAAGGTACTTTTTCGTTAGCCTGGTTTGGCATATTTGTGGAGGCTAGTCTCTTATTATATAATTTCAAGGGAAGAATTCTGCTTTAGTTTTGGTCGGACTATGGTCCCGTTCCAAGTAGTATCCCTGAAGTGGCATAGCGTTCATACTATATACAAACCTTTGTAAGTTCATACTATATGGTTTGCTCTTCTCAACTTTCAGTACAGGGCATAACAATGATTATAACTAGTCTTGCATTCCATTTGAAGTTACTGTCCCTAGTAGAAAATGTTGACAGTTGTTTGATGTGAAGTAGAAAACATATTGAATTGTTGGCTGAAAACAGAGCTGGAGGCTTGCAAGACAAACCGGGAGGACTTCGTGAATTGCTTGTAGGGAAAGTTGATGAGCTCCTGCAAACAGATACAAGAGCCATTCCAAGAGCTGATGTGGCAGAAGTCTGCATTCAAGTATTGAAACAATGCTCTTTTTAATTCATGAAAGTTGTTTGCTGTTCTGTTCTATTTCCTCCGAGATTGGTTATTGCAAGGGACATTAACCCGAGCCTCACCGTTAATATTTGTGCAAGAGAAATTAGCTGCAAGGTTGTTTCTGTGATAATAGTCCAGACATCTATCCAACCTTCCAAGACAAGATGCATACTGTTCATAAATTTTCATCCATCTATGTTGACAGGCGCTGCAATTTGAAGAAGCCAAGTTCAAGGCATTTGATCTGGCATCAAAGCTGGAGGGTACGGGCACACCAACCACGGATTTCAAAGCTCTCTTTGCCAAAGTCACTGCTCGTTTTTGAAGCACACGGACTTCACATTTCTAGTGTTATACTTTCATCCCATCTACATATTCTTGAAGAGTTGCTCAGTCTTGTTTTCATGAGGAACTAATGTACTCAGTATGGTCCCGCCCACAAACAGCATTATTGTTCTAGAAGTAATTCATGATTCGAGTTGAACTGAGTTCATATCTGGGATTTATCTCACTGTAATTCGAAACTCCTAGTCGGTCTTCGAGAAATGGCAAAACTATGTTATTTTGCCATGCTTTAATGTGCTCTCCGGCCGCGTGGTAGTATTTGTAAGCCTTCAACAGCAGGATATCGCTATTTGAACATCCGTGCTGAACATGCTGATTATACTGTTGTCGCAACTGAGCCAACCAGAGTAAGTCTGATTATACTGTTGTCGCAACTGAGCCAACCAGAGTAAGTCTAAGGCTGGATGTGTATGAGTTGCGACATAAGGGTAATCGTTTCATAACTGTAGCCATACAGTAACGTACAACTTTGTCTGACACTGTAATCACGCATAGAACAAAAGAGAATATTTTGCTTTTTTGGACCGTTACAAATGGCATTTTCTTGTGAAGACCCAACTCATACGATCAAAAGGTTCATCCCAGAAGAAATTTTCTTAGATCTCATTAATAACCCAGAAATCCTGAGACCCTTTAAAACCGGTTGAAGCTGACGAGCATTTTTAAGAAACTTGTATGTTCCATACGTTGATATATCTCACGATAACTTATCTGATGTTCTTGAGACCTTTGTCGAGGTCGAAAATGGCGACAACGGCCATCACTTTTCACTCTCACACTCATCGGCGCCCACCAATCACTGTTACTTGGTTACCCTTTCTCGGCCCAAACCCCAATCAATCGTTTCAACTCCAACGCAACACCGGCGCCGCTACTTGTCAGCCATTTACTTGGTGAGTTTCAAGCAAATCGAGAATTCAATACAATACAAAGAGATAATTGATATAGTGCGACGCAAGATTGAACTGGGGTTTTATATATAGCGGAGCGATAAGGTTCCGCGAAATCAGGTCTCTCCTACGGCGAACCGAATCGGAGAACGCGGAGAGGAAGCAGCCACTGAAGCAGGTCTCTTTCCCTATCTTTCATGTGTCATTTTAAGAAGAAAAAAAAGGGAGTTTGTTTTTTAGTCACGTGCAAGTTATATATTGATAAGATATATCCGATGATTGAGTTTTTTTTTAAGTTGTTTTTATTTTTTGAAAATTTTAAATTATTTAATTTTTATTATTTATTACTTCATAGCAATATATAATGTTATCGTTATATTTTTTTGTTCTTTTAAAAAAAACTTATCATATAAATCCCTCAAATCTTCGTTAATTTCAAATAAGTCCTCCTAATTTTCATAATTCAAAATTGTTCCTTGAATATGTAATGAACAAAATAATTCCAATAGAATCACTCAAATATTTATTTAAAACAAAATAATCATGTTTTATTATTATTTTCTTCAAGTCATTGTTTATTTTGTCGAAAAATATGAATGAATTAAATACGAATTGAATGTATTCTTGATATATGATAATTATATTGTCAAAATTAAGAAAGATATGGATTGTATGGATCATTTTATCCCATATATAAGAATTCGAGGGATTAATTTGAAATTATGAAGATTGGAAGGATTTATTTAAAAGTAACAAATATTTGAGGAATTTATATAACAAAAATCCTTAAAGAAATGTTAAATGATCTTTGTTGTGGATTGTTTATGTGATTGTTTGATGATTGGTAGTTACTCCCACCGACAAAAATGACCACATTTTTTTTTCTCCCACAAAAATTACATTTCTTTGTTTGGTAAAAATTTGTCAACAAAACTATCAAAAACTCTTTTTTTTTTTTACTTTATACTAGAATACTATCTCGTGCAAATAATTAATATTAAAGATACATATATAGATAAAGATATAAACATGATAGTGAGAAAAAGTTATTATTTTATTATACTAAAAGATGATTTCATATATAAAACGGTTAAGATTTCATATAATTATCTTTTTGTGAAAGATTTTGTATGTATAATTATTATATATTTTTATTTGATCCAAATATTTTAGGACGAATTAAAAACTTGGAAAAAAATACCAAAAAGATACACAAAAAATCAAAATTCCAAAAACATACAATTCATCCTCTCATGTACACCTCAACACCTGCCATCACCCAACGTCGTCAAAATCTGCATCGAAATTCGACCACCGTCGTCGGAATCTTCGTTGGTGGAATCTTCGCCGAAATCGTTGACAAAATCTAAAACGTCGTCAGAATCTTCGTCGGATCCGGCCACGTCGTCGAAATATAAAATACAGCGCCTAAATAAAATTAAAACAGACGCATAATAAAAAAATGAAACAAAACGCCCGTACAAAAATAAAACTGAACGTCAATACAAAAATAAAATAGAATTTCTGTTAGAATAGACGCTCTGTTTCGAAACAAGGCGTCGAAACAGACGTCCTGTTTCGAAATAGAGCGTCTTTGTTATTTTGAAACAAAGCGTCTATGTTTTCTTAGAAAGAAAACATCTTTGTTATTTTGAAATAAAACGTTTATGTTTTCAAAAATAAAATATCTGTGTTATATTTGAAACAGAGTGACAGGTTTAAACAAGATGACAATAAAAAATAAAAAAAGCAAACAAAAATTTATCAACAAAAGCATAGAGAAGGACTACTCTTGTTATACCACTTAGCTATCATAGAAATGTCTGACACCATGTAGAACAAAATATTGTCTGCATTACATAAGCAACATTGATGCATAGCTCAAACCGCAATTCTGCAACAAAGATTCAAGCATCCAAATTCCGAAACAGAGGAATAAATTGCGTCAAGAAACTTAGGTGATGGCACTTTTATTAAGACACACAAAGGACAATATTAAAAGACACAAAGGGCAACCAAACCCTATATTTGGCACAGAGGTTGCATTGCCTGGCCCTACTCCAAATGTGAAGCCACCATCAGCATACGAGTATAAGTAGAAGCAATCAAACAAGCAAAAGGAATTTGGCACCACTTGGCAAATCTCGTTCGAGACTCTCTCCCCCAAATCTCCACAACCCACCAACAAAATCCCACCTTTCGCGTAACCCACTACAATCCTTCAACCAACGAGAGGTTGACGATGACGGCCGTGTCGTCGGAGGCGGATGGCGATGAGTGATCGGCGTCGCGGTGGCCGGCGATGGAGACGACGGCGGGGTCGTGGTGAATCAGAGAGTGACGGGGGAGGAGGACTAAGGAGAGAGATGGTGCGAAATGAAATTGATGTTGGAATTATATGTGCGGAGAAATATGATTTCGTATATATGATTTTAGGATTATTTCTTAAAAAATATAGATTTGAATCATTTATTGAATATTTTATATTAAATTCGAGACATTAAAATTAATATTTAGTTTAGATTAGTTGAAATTACTATAGATTTTAATTGATTAAGATATATGTTAGATTAGATTTTATTTAATTGGTTTAATTTTTTTAATTGATATTTTTTAAAATGACAATAATACTTTGTCATACCGTTTGTCATAAAAAAATAGATAATATTATATATATTAAAATACTGATCTGTACGTGCGTCACACGGGATGCACAAAAATAATAAAAATAAATAATATTAAACTTACATATATATGTTACTGTATATTAAACGTGATATTTTTATTCATTTTATATTATCATAAATTGTTTTAAGTATTACGATTTACATGCATTGTTTAGAGTAGTACTCGATCTCAAATATTAGACTGAATTCAAAGATAAACATTAAAACCTTTAGCACAAAGTTCAGCTTATAAAAATAAAGTAAAGTACTCGCACGTTTGCATTAATATTTAAGAATCAATAAAATCTTATCTTGGTAGATAAGATTATGTATAATTCATCATAGTGGGAAAATTTATTGTTTTATTATAGTATGTGATGATTTCATAATAAAATTGGTAAGATTTTTTATAACTATTGGTTTGTTAAAGATTTTGTATATATGCTTACTTTATATATTTTATTTGATCCAAATACTTTGTATTAAATTTGAGATATTTAAGTTTATATATATTTTAAATAAGTTTAAAGACCTAACAATTTGCAAAAATAGAATCATAGTTATTAGATTTAGATATGATTTTTATTTTTTTAATTGTGAATTTCACCATGTAAAATCATGATGATTAGATTTTGTTATATATTAGATTTAATAAAATTTAGGTTACAACAGTTGATGAGAGGAGGAATCGAGATATTTTAATTTTGATTGGTTGAGATATACGTTAGATTAGATTTTATTTAATTGTTTTTTATTTTTTTAACTCATATTTTTTTAAAATAACAATAATATCCTGTCATATCGTTTGTCATCCAAATGGTTTGTCACGCTTAAAAAATGACTGGATAATACGATATATATTAGAATACTGACATGTGCGCTGCACGAGATGAATATAGATAATATAAACAAATAGTATTAAACTTATATATATAGATTAATGTATATTGAACATGATAGTTTTTTTTTGATAAAATCTATCAAAATCATTATTTTATTATATTAAAAGATGCTTTTTTATATAAAACTATTACGATTTCTTATAATTATTTCTTTGTGAAAAATTTTGTATATATAATTATTATATATTTTTTATTTAATCCAAATAGTTTATGTTAAATTTGAGATATTAACTTTTGATTATAATTATAGATATGATTGTTTAGATTTTTTTAAATTGTGATCAAATAGTTAAGTTAAATTTAATATCGTCAAAATTTAGTCTCGATCGTTCAATTCATAATTAAAGCCTATAAATTAATTGGATAAGATTCTATTAATTTAAATAAAATGAAATACCTTATTATCCATCAAACTTTTTAAATATCATAAAAAATTAATCTCGATCATTCAATTGATAATCAAAAGTCATAAATTAATGGGATAAGATTTTGTTAGTTTAAATAAAATAAAATTACTTGATTATCCATTAAAATTTTTAAATGATAATAATATCTCGTCATATCGTTTAGCATCAAAATGGTTTGTCGTATTTTGCCGTATTTAAAAACGACTGAATAATACGATATATACTAGAATACTGACCCGTGCACTGCACGGGATGAATAAATATAATAGAGTTAAAATAATATTTATACTAAAAAAAACTTTTCTATATAGGTATATAGGTTATTGTATATTGAACTTGATAGTTTGTTTGTTTCCATTTTTATTTTTTTGATAAATTGATTTAAGTATTACAAATTACATACGTTGTTTATCTTACTCTTCAATCTCGATTATTAGATTGAATTAAAAGATAGAGATAGAAAAATATAGTGTAAAACTTGACTTATAAAAAAAAAATTGAGAACAATAAAATAAGATTATTCATAATTAATTAATGACGATTTCATATAGGAATATAAAGTCCTAAGATTTTTTTTATTAAATATTTCGTATATATGATGATCATATTTTTTCCTTTGATCCAAATATTTTAGGTTAGATTTGAGATACTAAAATTTATATTTAATTGGGGTGATGATGAGATTATAGATATGATTGTTTTAATTTTTTAACTTTTGATCAAATAGTTATGTTAAATTTAATATCGTCAAGATTACGTCCTGTTATACCGTTTGTCATTTAAACGGTTTGTCGTTTAAAAACGACTTAGTGATACGATATATATTAGATTAGATTAAATCTACTCATCTCAATGACAATTTCTCATCCATTCTTTTACTTTTGTCATTTCTCTCATACCTTCAAGGATAAGAAAATTATAACGTAAAATCAACATACACATAAATTATCATTTCAAACCAACTGATTGTAATTTTTGTGTAGTATATTTTAATTGACACCATGATTTGTGGTTGTGGAGTCTTCCATGCGGAGTACACACAATGATGAGACCAGGTTGAGATCATCCTATATAGCCCACCCCACATGTCAAGATATTAGAATGTATTTTCTCGTCATCGCTGTTTTTTTTTTTTTTTTTGACACGTCTTCAAAACATAGGAAGTGATCTTTGATAACAGAAAAAGCAAAACCTAATGGGTGTTATTATAAGTAGAAAAAAAATATAATGTTAGCATTACATGTTATTAGGGATTAATGAATCGTGAAGATTAAATGACTTTGGGATTTCAAAAACAAAAACTATTTATAAAAAAAAACCTTCACCTTTGGATATGTCTTATTAATACACAATTTATGTGTTGTTAGCAACAAACTTTTTTTTTCTTATATGAATACGGGTAATCCATGATCCAATCCAATCCAAATAGTTTGGATTGGGTTAGGATGGATGAAATTTTTGTATGGATTACGTTAGATTGGATGGCTATAAAATCCAAATCAAATGGATTGGATAGTGGATCAATATGTTTGTATCTAAAAGTAACATGAGTTTACTATTTGGATATTCCTGAATTGGATGTGAATGAACATCCCGCTGAACTAAATAGCGTAGAAATCGAATGAAAGCATGACAGTTATATAGTAATCAAATGAAAGCCTCTTATGCTAGTCTTTATACGTAACGCTGCAAGCAAGTCAATGAATGATCAATGATAACCAAAGTTACAAGTTCATTATGAAGTACCTTTTAGTGGTTTCATCATAAGTTTCCTATGTCTATAGGGCTATAATATTAGTCAATTCTTGATTTAGTAAACCATTCGTCTTTGCTCAATTGTTGAATGCTTGGTTAAAATTCAAATTGTAAGTCATTTTAGATATCTCCAAACTAAAACAAACCAGGATCGAATAAAATGTTTACTGGTTGTTATTTACATCGTTATATACTCAAAAGATCAACAATAAATTAGGCACATAGAGTTTTGCATCTTGTCTGGAGGAGGAACGGCTTAATTGATGGTGCTTTTAGTTAGAGATACTTCTTCCCTTGAAGCCTCCTGAATTTGACGTATGTTTTATTCTTACTTATGCAAATGGAAATCCATCCAACTCATTCGGATTTATTGGATTGGATTGGATTGTTTTATTAAAAATGATGGATCAATATGGATTGGATTTATTTTGGATTGGATAGAACATGGATTTCAATCCAATCCAATCCAATCCAATCCAACCCAATCCATGAACATCCTTAATAATAATATGGTGACAATGCTGTCAAATGCAATCAACGATGAGAATAGGAAAGGATAAAATGGAGACTATTTTTTTTTCCTGATTCATGCTTAGAAATGCGACAATGATATGATGCATTCCATTGACAACGAAGTCTTTGTATGGAGAAACTAAAACAGGATATGTAGAAAGCCGAAAGTATATGAAATAGACCCTCATGCTTTTGAATTATTTGATGCTGATGATGGGATTTTGGTGTGAATCAGAGGAGGAAGTGAACAGTGTTGGAGTCAAAGCTGCACTTTCCATGCCCAGATGTTACAAGAGTGAGTGTGGCTTGTCTTTGTTTCCTGTTAGTTATTCGTCACTTTGGAAATTTGATTTGGTTATTGGTCGGGGCAATTTGAGCAGGGGAAATTTCGCCATTGTTGCCGAAAAGCTGCCGTTATGTGCCATCTTGCGGCGAATATTCGATGACTGCTTACAAGGAATTCGGCGTTGTGAAGGGCACAGTCCTGACTGCATGGCGGCTATGCCGCTGCAACCCTCTTGGTACTATATATACTACACTTACTGTTACCCTTCTGTGGTTCCCAGAACTGAGCTGTGTTTTGTTGATGTTACTTAATTTCTTCTGAGAGTCACGGCTAGGTGCTGCTGAGGAGCCATCTAATGAAGTCATGAAACCCTAGTATCATGTATGTAAATTCGTTAGGGATAGTGTTTGGACTTACTAAGGACTTCGAATGATCCTTCCTCGAGGTTCATTGCCTCTACACTCTTGTTTTGCCCATTGTACGAGCTGTGTTGATTAACAAGACATACATGTAAGGTGTTTGAGGTAGACCGCTGTAACTTGTGCTTCTGATATAAGAAATGCTATGGGCTTGTAGCTACTTATTTAATTGAACCTTCACCATGATTCATGACAGAAAGGAGGATCATGTTCAAAATCGCTTAGCGAGACTTTAGACCTAAATAATGATGATGATAAAGACTATTCTTGATTTGGCATGGTTTATGTGCATAAGATTAAAAATATATTCTTTTTTGTTTTGGGTGGGTCAGGATTTGATCCCCCTAGATGGTTTGACGAGGAAAGACCACCCGAGGAGTGATTGTTGTACATCTCTGCGCTTTAGTACTGCATGTCTTTTCTATATCTCGAGTTACTTTTTATTCTTTCTGTAATATGATATAGTCTTTGTTTGGTAAATGCTTTTGTCCAATCGGTGTTTCTTGCCATTTCTCTATTTATTCAGCACCTGGGATCAAATTGATATAGATGTTATTTTGTGTCCGCGTTTTTGTAGGTAAAGATGCATCTTCATATGCCTTACTATTAATGGCTCATTGCAGTATTCAAACGGTAGTATTCACTCAAAGGTAATGGTTCATGCTTTCATATGAGGTATTTCAACTGCTCCACTTGCCTTGATCTTGTGATTAAGCCATTAAGGTGCTTGGAAATGCTGTGGTGCCTACTTTACTTTCGTTCGAGCGTTTGTGTGGATGCTTCTAGCTCATTCTTCTTGCATAAATGTGGTATCTCCGGTTTAACGCTTGATCAGCATGATCTCTCTCAATATTGAATTTTCAATTGTTTGTTCATCAGTTTACTGTTGTGCTATAAATAATTATGTCATCTTTTCATCTGTACCCAAAATTGAATACTCAAACACGACTTCGGATCTTCCATTCAAAGATCCCCCTTCCTGGTTATCATTGCTAATTTGCTGCCCTCAATCTCATCTTTGCCGCAATCAAGTTGGTGGTTGAGAGTGGATGATATTTAGTCTAAATTTTCCAACCAAACTTAGATCAAATAGAAGCGATTAAACCTTCTGGCACATTGTTTGCCCTAGTCTTCAAATCATGTCCTCATCAAAACTTGTTTTGTGTACAATGATAATAATTAGATCTTTGCTTGGGTTTGTTTGGTGGAAATAAATGACGGACAGAGATAAAATGTTCTTTGTTGAGTGTTCAATCTGTCACAAGGAGAATTGATCACCGTGAAAAAGTTCAAAAGACAGTTTGAAATACGATATGAATTATCCTTCAAGAAAATATTACACAAAGATAGAGAAGAACTGTGTCACTCTACCGATAGAGTTGATACACAAAGTGGATAAAGGCTTGGCTCGCCATGTGACGAGCGAACATGTGATGAGACTATGTAATCAGTTCTAGAATTTCCTATGATTAATCGTTTTGGGACCAATAGATGCTTGTATTATTATCCGGAAAACAACGTTACCCTTCAAGCTCTTCCTTGGGTTGTTATATTTGTGAAAATTTGCATCGTTGAGACCAATAGATGAAATATTGTTTCAATGTTGTTTGTGATGCGGATCAGAATTCTGATCTGATGGTTTCTCTGCTCGCATGACTTAGATTGATAAGATTCCTAGATTTTCAAGTGTCTCGCCGACGCATGCACTTGCTAAAGAAATTATCTTTCAAGAATGAAGAGGTTTTGAGAAAAGGTGTTATTAAATTCTTGGTCTAATAGATTGAGAGATAATCAGGTTAGAGGCATGGCTGCAAACAAGGGTATGTCTCTGACATCGCACGAGGAGAGACAGGACGCTGGTATGGTTCACTTGTGCATTTTCTATGTTGTACTGATTATGTTCAAGATGTCATAGGATTTTGAATAGAGTAATGCTACGATCTCTACTCAAATTTTGAGTGATATAAGCTGGCCTAGTCTCAAATGTGGCATTTTTTAAGTTTATTTTGAATTCGGTGAAGATGAGACCAACAATACAGTCCATATAAAGTCGCATGACTATTGTTGTATATATGATGTTATTTGGGTGGTTAGGAAGGTAAGCAAGGAGTAAGCCCATGCACAAATTTCCACACGTATGGATAAAGCTCACATCCCGGCCTAAAATTGGAGGCTGATATGTCATTGAATTTGTTCATGTGCCACTCGATTTTGTTGAGCACCTTCCATGTGGGAAACTCAATTGATGTATGTTTTCCCTATAATCTACACATCATATGTGATTTCCGGATCATTGTTTATAAATGTTCTTGTCGGCATGGATGTGGTCTTGTTGCTCAGTCCTGGCCCTAGAGGTTCCCAAAGTGATAAGTGAGGTTATGGATTGATTAAACATTTGAACTCGTGTGAGAAACTATGTTTGTTTAGTATTTGCCTTATGATTTTGTCTTTGTCCACTCGATGCAGATGACTTGAGACTGGCTGTGAAAGAAGTCATGTGTGAAGATGAAAGAGAACGAAAACAATACAAAGAAGCACTTGTTGCAATTACTGTCGAGCAGCAACTGAATCGGTATGCTTGGTATCTGTTTTTTTTTCCTTTTTCAAGTCTTCACTTCTCATAAGAGCCTCGAGTGATTCAGCTACAAAGTGGTTATTGCCTTGTTTTAATGTTTAATAGTTACTGCCAAAGAATCGAACGAGCTGACTTCTGGGGAGGAGAGTCGGAGCTGCTGCTAAGTTCTCTGTAGGTTTTCTTATTCTATGTTTTGTTTTATTCCATTTTGTTCATTGTGTAATACTCTCTCGACATTGCAAAAATGTTTGAGGGAAATGAATGTATCTGATGGAAATGCAAGCTTGGCCACACCCACACATGGTGATTTGAACTTATCTTAAGAGTAGTTTATCGATTGAAGGGACAAAAGAGGTGCAGTATGTTCCCTAGTATAGGCACACACATGGCAATTCTTGGTTTCTAGAAATGTTCGCGACAGGAATATCCAAGTTGAGAGAAAAACACTTATCCGTTGCAGATGATAATCTTTGTGTTCTGTTGTCCATCTTGTTTGTGCGAACCATTTTTTCATACTGCCATGCTTCTGCCAGGTACTATCGAAGTTGTGTAAGCAGCCAATAACTGTTTGCATTCCTGAGCACGAGGTGAGTTTTCAAACATATAGGGCCTCTTTGGCTCCTGCTGATGAACACACTTCTTGTATAATGCTCAATCAAAGTTAAAATAATGTGGACTGATTTGTATTGGTTCGGTTTTGTGTGTTGCAGCATAAAAATAGTCGAGGATCAGGATTCATTCCAATAGCGGAGTATGGAGCTGAATATTGCGAAGGTTCAGGGAGAAGGAAGGCAAGACAAGTCGTGAGGCTGCTTTATAGCGGCAGGAACCACTACGATCTCCTGGTTTGAACTGTCATTTTTAACCCTTCACTAAATTGCATGAAAATGCTGGTGTTGATCCTCTTTTGCATCACTTTGAAATATTCTTGAGATAAATGTCTGATCCATTTAACCGATAAACTTTGTCCTGAACCAAGTAGTATGCGGATTGTTTGCTCTTAATCCAACAATAATATGTATAATGCTTGATTTACACAAATGGTAGAGGTTACAAATTTTAGGGTACATGAGTACAAAAGCAAATATTATCGCTGTTTGCTAATGCTACGACAAATCTAAATTGCGGTGAGTATAATCTATATACATCTCTGTTACATAAAAGAATTAACGAACGAATACTCTGTCCTCTTTAGCTCAAATCAGCTTGAATCATCCGGGGTAAATGTTACTCCCACCTTAATCTCTCCGGCATACTTCTTGTTCGGAAGAACAACTCTGTACTTCATGGGGAGAATTTCCATCTTGCCATTCTCCATGCCTAATGAAATCACATCCTTCAGGTAAACCCTGCATTTCATAATAAGTTGTCTAATCATAAACGCAAAATTCAGTTTCTGAATCAGAATCAACAAGCATTTCTAGATGCATATGCAAGTAATGCATATCGATATTGAAAGTTTAACCTACTTGGTTTCGCCATTGAATTCATCAGCGCAGCACTTGTGCTTGTCCATTATCATAAAAACGAGCTTATATTTATGAACTGAATCGCCCGGGTAGTCTACGTCAAATTCAATCGTCTCGTTCCATTCTGGGTTTCTTCCTCGCCCTGCAATACTCTTCCTCCTGATTAGGAATTGCTTAATCCTTTTCATATAACAACCATACTAATGCACGTAAGAATACCCAGTCGAGATGTTTGTAAATTTAATCATGAAGTGTGGCATTTGATCTTGGCTTAATTTATACAATGTGAAACAATCCTTTCTTTTCTTTGAAAAAAATTGTCGTTGTTTCGCTATACTAGTTTGATCAGTTGAAAGCAAGGACCCCTTTTCTTCTTCTTCTTCTTCTTCAAGTACGCATTGCCCTGGTGTCTTTTGCCTGGCAGTTTCATCCATCTTCTCTTATGAATTTCCCTCAATTTTCCTTCGAACTTCAGGTTTCGGATGCCCAAATAAACTAGAAATAATGCAAAAATTCAACAAGGATGGCACGCTAAGAACTCCGTTATGTTTTCTTACCTTTTGCGACGCTGCTCTTATGTTCTTGGTTCCCGTATTGGACTATCAGATACGGGCTCATTTTACCTGAGAATTTATGCCGCATCATATCATGTAAACAACACATGAATTAAGCTTTACAAATGCAAAATTAGAAAACAAGATGAACTTCGCCTAGGAGGTCCATCCCGGTTGTCAACGCTCAAATCCTAGTGGAAGGATGTTCTAGTTTAGAAATGGAACAACCTAATGCATGGCATTGATGCGCAGCTTGTGGATAATGGCTTCCGGTTTCAATGTTATAAACAATAAGAAGAATAGAGTTGCATACCGAGAAATCGCGTATTTCTGATGTCTTTGCAATCCACCAGAAGCACCTTGAGCTTTCCCGTCCCTCCCATCTCTTGATCTCTATCGTCGTCTCTGTCTCTCTCGACGCTCTCTTTTTTCCTTTCTGGCTTTCCTCTCCTGTTTTTGCATGAAAGCTGAAGCAGAGGTGGTTTATATTTGCAAGCATATGAAAAAGCCTAGAAGGTCAAAGGTTGAAGTTCAATGGAAATGAATGGAATATTGTTTATAAATTCACAGGATATACCTAACCCTGGTGGATTAGTTATATGAACAAGTCATCTCACATGAAAACTTAATTATTAAGTGTAAAAAGAGGAAGTCAGCATATAAAGAAGCGTGGCGGAATTCTATGCGATTATGTGATCAATGTAGAGTTTATCTCTTAATATTGCTAATATACCCACCTCAATGATCATATCACTTTACTATGTTGTAAAGATCGATAGTTTCTGTATGAAATCTGATCAAGCATTCTGCTTTTTATCCTAGCATCTTGAGAATTTAATACTACTGAATTTTTAATTTTTTTATCCTGTATGAAATCTGATCAAACCACGAAATTTGTTCTCTTTTATATATTCAACCCGAAGAAGTCCTCACCAAGAATTCGTTGGCTCCTTTCATAAAAATTTTTGTTTGTTGTGTCTTAAATTTTTCTACAAGACATCTTTTCTCATACTTTTCTCTATATTTTTCAACTCTTTTTGGGCAATTATGGCAGCCGTACAAGTATAAGAAATCGTCCTTCCAATTTCGATAATTCCTGGTAATATAACATGCCAGCAAGAAGTTTCCTTTGGTATCCATTGTACGGATTGCAATGCACGTTACACACGAATGATCTACAGTGCAAAAAATCATAGATATAATTCACGGTATTGTAACGCAAATAACACTTGCAGTGAGTATTGAAAATAAGATGTCATATACCAATCCGCCGACAACTTCATTATGATACCAAAAATGAAGTGGAAAATTATTACCATGCACATGATATATGCCAGGGTTTTAAACAAAACACAGTTATTTGTCAGGTTTTTAAACAAAACAAAGTATACAAGGCCTATACAAATCACACCTAAACAGAGGTTAACAGACACCAGAAAATACTCAAAATACTGCACAAAATGCATCAATCCTATGTCTTGGGCGACGGAGTAATCTCTCCTAGCCGAGAACCATTCCTCCATGGGCTTTGCACGACACCCACCCGACCGTTCCCAGAAGCCGGACTGAGACGGGGAGACACTTGATCCTTTCGGGTGCCTTGAACCTTCTCCAACTCTTTGACTACCTCATCCATGTTTGGTCTTAACCTGGGTTCGATGGACAGACACCGGAGGGCGAGGTAGGATACCTTCAGAGCCTGATCCAAAGTGTACTGGCCCTCGAGGCGTGGGTCTATGACACGGAAGATCTTGCGCTTGTTGCTCATGAAAGGTTTTGCGAATTCCACCAGCTTCTGCTCACCTGATGGACGGTTCTTGTCAATCACTCTACGGCCTGATAACATTTCTAGGACGACAACCCCAAAGCTGTATACGTCACTCTTGGGAGTGAGATGACCTAGAGGATGATAGATGGAGCTGATGATCAGAAATTCAGAACCAGCAGCTAGACATAGAGAACAACGACTACAATCAAGATGAATGAGTTGACACCGTGAATTATACCTGTAGCAACATATTCAGGCGCAGCATATCCATATGTTCCCATGACCCTCGTGGAAACATGGCTCCTATCACCAGTAGGCCCATCTCTGGCTAACCCAAAATCCGATAGCTTCGCCTCAAAATTCTGGGAATTCAAGATTCGAGATGTAAGTTTGAGTAAAGCACCTTAAGCTTACCAAATCATATGTTCTCTAGTATTGAACAGGACACATTAGGATTGTACCAAGTCAAGTAGGATATTTGAAGTCTTGAAATCGCGATATATGACTCTAGCCTCGTTGCTATGAAGGAAAGCAAGCCCCTTTGCGGCACTAAGAGCAACTTTCAACCTGAGGGCCCAAGAAATTGGCTGGAAATGTGACCCTCCTGTTTCACCATAAAAAGGAAAAGCGGATGAGATTCGTCCAAATTGCTATGAACACCAAAAATTGCAGCTAAAAGCATGAAGGGATGATACAGACTTCTGAAAAGATGATTCTCCAAGCTTCCACGAGGCATGAACTCGTACACAAGCATACGGTGCTCGTCTTCTAAGCAATAACCAATTAGTTTGACAAGATTTGGATGATGCAGTTGTCCAAGATAGTTTATCTCAGCCTGTTTGTACCCGATACAGCAAAAAAAAATTATAAGCCCAGCTCATGTGCTTAGTATTGCTAAAATTACTGTACAACAACAACCCAGGTAATCCCAGTCAATGGACGGGGTCTGGTGAGGGTGAATTTTACACAGCCTTACCTCTGTCGCATGGCAACAGAGAGACTGTTTCAATTATTGCTAAAAGTACTGTAATCCGACAAAATTCCATCACTGCAGTTGAATGTTAAAGTGAATTCTGATGAGCAATTGACACTGACTTGATTCCATGCTCTTGTTATTGGAAAATGAAAAACAATATCAAGAGTCTCATTGTTTCAATAAGAATGTATGATCAGATCAAACAATGGTGTGCTGTAAAGAGAAGCAGATATATATTCTTACCAACCATTCTTTATGCCCTTGAAGCCCTTCTTGGTTAAGTCGTTTCACAGCGATCACCAAGCCTGTCCCAGGCCTGACAGGTGCAAGGGTGCGCTCATCAATCCATCCCTTGAAAACAGCACCAAAACCACCTTCTCCAACTACACTATCAGGACGGAAATTTCTGGTAGCGGTTTTTAGCTCATTGAAGGTGAAATTCTTCAAGTTTGTAGATTGAAGAATTTCATCCTCACTTCGAGGAGTTGCAGGTGCTGAAGCTGATGAGATCTTGCTACCTGACCTACTGGTAGAGTTTCTCTCTTTTCTTGGTTTCTTGGAGCTAACCCCTGCACAACAATCAAAGAATACATACATACATATATATATATCATATCATGACAAAAAATTTCGAAGAGCTTATCATTTTCTAAAGGAAACAACTTTCATAAGATCAACAGCAGGAAGTCCAACTGCTACATTGATATCAGAGATAACTCTAGGTCATTGTCGCAAGTAATATTTCGAACCTGGAAGAGGAAAGGTACAGGCCTAGACAACATTCCCAGCACGGAGGTAATAACGAACATTATAAACCGTATACTGCATAATATAGAACCCTTAGGATGGGCTGGAGCAAGCCAGTGGCGGAACAAACACCTTGGGCACTTTACACCCGTGGCTCTGGCCTAATTAAGCACAAGGCATAGGCCTTGGTGCTTCAGGACACTCCTCACTCAACAAACTCATCATTCTTACTGAACCAAAGAATTTATCACACCCATATGGACAAAATCAACTATCAAGTCGTGGCTAACGTTCACACGAAAAATCTGATATCAATACAATAAACGAACCAACTCGCATAAATCTCCTCAAAAAGCAATAATTTCACTGAAATCTGTGCTTGTCACCATCCAAACCCAACACCCAAAGCAAAGCTTGCTTGAGCTGAAGTGTTTCCATCCCAATGCTATCCAAACAGTTACCAGGTCACAGAGATCACCAAAAAACAAGTAACAATTAGATAGAGAAAGAACTCATAAGTACCTGTATTCAGAGGACTCTCGGCCTTGACTTGAGAGCTAAAACAAGCTCCCATGGAAACCAAGATCTAAAAGGCTTGAATCAACACAAACCCACTTCTCAACTCCAATCAACAATCAAACACAGCCTGAGAAAAAGTTCAAATCACAGACCATAAATTTCACCCACAAATAGACATGCCCAGATCATGAAAAGAGAAACCCAAATTGAAAAACACTTGAAACATTGAAAACACTTGCAAGTTCAATGAATCAAATTACCAATCACGAAACCAAATCTTGAATCACCAATCAACAACAGCCTGAGAAAAAGATCAAATCACAAGCATAAACTTCACCCACAAAAGGGCATACCCAGAACATGAAAAGAGAAACTCAAGTTGCAATAACACTCAAAACACACTGAAAACATCCAAAACGATCAAGTTATCAATCACAAACCCAAATCTTGAACCACCAATCAACCTGCCCGAGAATTTGTTCAAATCACAAACCACAAATTTCGCCCACAAATAGGCATACTCAGATCACGGAAAGAGAAACCCAACTTGCAAAAACACTAAAAACAATAGAAACACTTGCAAGTTCAATGAATCAAGTTATCAGTCACAAACCCAAATCTTGAATCACCAATCAACCAAAAGGTTCGAATCACAAACCTTTAATTTCACCCACAAAAAGGCATATCCGGAGCATGAAAAGAGAAACTCAAGTTGCAAAAACGAAATGGATGGGGAGAGGAAAGGCTCCTTGTTTTGAGGATACTCCCGGGAACAGTGGAGGCTGGGTGGGGCCTGTAGCTCAGAGGATTAGAGCACGTGGCTACGAACCATGGTGTCGGGGGTTCGAATCCCTCCTCGCCCAGACCCTTCCTTTGAAAACACTTGCAAGTTCAATGAATCAAGTTACCAATCACAGACCCAAATCTTGAACCACCAAATCACACAGATCAGGTGCTTAGCCTTTTACTTTTCTGTGACAAGTTTGACAGCAGCCATTAACCTCATCCTCCACTCATTTCCACCATTTTCCCAAATGTGGATGCAGTTGTTGACCCACAGGTCCAAAACCCACCAAGAAAAAACTAAAAAGAATACTGTTTCAACATGAAAACGATGTCTTTCTCATCACTTGTTTTTGGGTGCCAATTTGCATACACTTTTGGCTAGTGATGGTGATTGAGTAACTTTTTAGATAGAAAGTTGCGAACTTTCAAGTCATGGTTGGATCACAAAATTGAAATATTACAAGATTGCGAGAGTTTTGTTGTTGAAAGGGAGAAGTAGTAGAAGTTGGTGCTTTGTGTTTGGCGTTTGTTTTGGTGTTGTGATGCTATTATTCTTCCATTTTGGACCCAGTGAACTTTGATGGAAGCTCACGCTGGGGTTACACACAACGTGACCTGTTTCCGGTGGAAATTAAATTAACCAACATTGAAACACTATTATATATGATGGATTTCGACTCGTGGTATGAAGATTATTGATTTATGAAAAATTATTAATCTTGAAAATATTTGATGATCTGTATTGACTAACAAGTATCGTATCAAATGTTTGGTGCTCCTTAGAATAAAAATAACATTCAAATAATTCAGTCTTTCAAAAAAAACCATTCAAATAAATAAATAATTCATTAAAAGTTGGATCCACGAGAATTAATCGTATTTTTTACTAGACTATGGACATCATAATAATTTATGTATGATTTCAATATATAGTAGAAATAATAGTAAGATTCTTGTCAACGTGTGTTATAGAGGCATAGTGATAGGCATAGGATGAGTGGCATGTCAACGTGTGTTGATTGAGGCTTATGATTACTATAACCTAACAAAATCCACCAACTTGTTCATTATCTTACATAATTGAATAGAGTGAGCTATAATCTATGAATCATGTTGCACTGACGTGTTGCTTGTTAACCTATATATTTTTACGACTAATCACGTTAGATGCCCAAGCATGTGTTAATTTCCATTGGTAATAAATTAATTAATTTGCTAGTGTTATTATTCAAATCTGCCAACTTGCTTGGTAAACTTTGCTTGTTACTTGTGCTGGAGTATGTTTAATTTTGAAACTCATTTTTACCTAATATATTTAATTTTGAAACATATTTAGTGTGTTTCAAAATTAGGTTTTAAGTGTCATACCATATGTTATTTGATTTTGCAAATGTTTTGTGAAGCTTAAAACTAAGATTTAAATGATTTGAAATATAAATCAGTCTTCACATGTTTGTCTTTATGTTTGAAATAATGATCAAGTTAATGGTTTAGGAGTCGTAAGATTTATTCATGTAACTTTTCATATTTTAAGTCTTTATTACTTGATTGATTATACTAATCATAATGATGATGCGTTACAACTATTCATCTTCCATCATTAAGAATTTACTTTAATATGAGTCTTTTCACTTGGCGGGAGACACACACTCACAACCACATTCTAAGAAGAATAAAAAGCGATCTCTTAACCAAGTTTTTTTTTATCAAGGTTTGGTGTTTTTTTTGATCGTGTTGTATTCTTGAAGGTGGTTCGGTTCGTAGTCCTTATGTTAGATAGTGACCGAATAACATCTTAAGCAACGGTGTTTCAATGTAATCACTTTGTTCGTTTTGTGACATTAGCATCCATTTTGTTTATATGTTCCAACAATTTTTTCCATCAATCTCAGATATATTGTGATGTGTTGATTTGGAACTATCATGGAGTAATAAATTGATGGGAAACTTATCTTTTACTCCCTATTTGAGTTTCATTTACGTTTTACTCCCTCGTATATTATATTTTGATTAATGTGTATTACATATCATATGTATATATGCTGCAATTCATTATCCACATGCTACAATTTGCACAACTGAAATCAAAGTGTAAGAAAAACTTAATTCGGATATTTTCTTCAATTTGGCGTAAATTTTTAAATTGATTGATTTTTGGTTTTTTCTCTCATTATGTCCTTATTAGTGGGTTTGAGTTATGAGTAGATATAGTGGAAAAAAAAAAAAAAAGAGAAAGAAGAGTTAGAATTGTGAGTGAATAAAGAGAAAAAAAATAATGATAGAAAAAAAATGATGTGATATTATAAACAAAGAACATTTTGGAGTTTTGCCTACTCAAAACCTATTAATTTAAGAAACGTTATAATTATTTCGGACATCCATATTTAGAGAACTTGCATCGAAATCTCTATAATTCTTCTCTTTATTTTTAACTCTTCATTATAAGTAATGGTATAATAAATTATCTTATAAAAATAGAGAATGATACAGTATTATGATAAATTTATTGAATTTCTCTATCTCACATTATAACTTTTATTTTTTAACACATATTCCAGTTTTGAATATCTTTTTTTAATTTTTTAATCACATCAACACTCTATTTTTTTTTTTTTTTTTTACAGAATCTCTATTTTATATAATCTGTCAACTGGAGTTGACTCAGTGATAAACCGCTCCTCCCTAAGTATGAGATCAGGGATTTACATCACTCTTTACGTACACCTTACACTTGAGGGATTATGTGAGGTATGTTTTTTTTTTTTTATTTATTTACATAATCCATTCAAATGATCTTAATAATGTGTCGGAATTTATCAGACATAAAAAAAGTATAAAGCAAATGTTTGTATGGGATTGGATCTGTTTCATGCCCATGCTTTAATTTCACTAGACAAGATTTAAACCAATTTGATTTGTTACCTAGTTGAAAGTTAATAAAGTGTTCGAGTCTTGTTGATGAATAAGATAGATGTTGAAGGAGCTTTATTTTCTTCTAGGTCCTTCTCGACCCAAGTCAGAAATAAATTTTTTTTCATCACAAAGGGAAAAACAAAGTTATTAAGGATGAATAATAAATCAAGAAGTGGTTTTTCCCTCAATCCTCATCGATCAATTTGGTTATGTATTCAAATTCTTTGTTTGTTTGCCAAAGATAAGCACCAAGATCCTGCCATAATGTTAAATCAAGAAGTGGTTTTTCCCTCAATCCTCATCGATCAATTTGGTTATGTATTCAAATTCTTTGTTTGTTTGCCA
>JAOVYX010020124.1:27649-77946 GCA_035668315.1 Drosera spatulata
AAGATAAGCACCAAGATCCTGCCATAATGTTACATAGCGGTACCTAATTTTATTTATTTATGTCTTTTATCAATGTCTAGTGGTACTTAAATTATAAGACTTGCTAAGGAATCATAGTGACATATGTGTTGTCATAATTCACCTGCGCTCGAAATGGATTTTGCTTGGTCCAGTGAACACTTGGGCCATTGAGAAGGCCCATCTCCTAAAAGGGCTTCAAACTATGCGAAAAAAAATATACGGCCTTATTTTTTCTTGAAATGAAATATAAGGTCTTATTTATATATAGGATAAGAGGTAAGATGTGATTGTTAATTTCAATAAAAATATGTTTAAAATATGATAAATAGGATTATTAATTTCCCAATCAATAATTTTGAGATTATTTAATTCAGTATATTTTAACGGTCAATCTTATGCTTGTTTGAGATAATTAGGATAAGATTGATTAGACCAATTCAAAGTTCAAATATGTCAAATAAAAAAAATAAAAATTAAATAGAATTATATTCTATACAAATAACTTATCAAATAAAATTATTAATCCCAACACTAATTATCTCACTCTCTTTCCTACTTATTAAGTTAATAAGATGAGACTCATAATCTCATTTTAAAAAGAAAAAATTACTAATCTTATTTCATCAATTTATCCCCAAAACAAACACATCAACAAATTCTACTCAATAAAATACAAACTCTTATCCTCTCATTATCAATGATATATCCCAGTGTCACTGATAATCCCACTTAGCTGGATAAGAGATTTCTTCACCCAACACCCGTCTCCCCTCGCCACCGCCGGCCCCCCTCCCGTCGGTCGCCCGCCACTTATCGTCGTTTGCCACCGATCACCGCCGATCACCGTCCGTCGTCGATCACCATCCGCAACCGAATGTCGTCGGTCACCATTCGTAATTGATCATCGCCGGCCACCGCCTGTCTCCGCTCGTCATCTGCTGAGCCCTCCATCGGCCACTTCCCGTCTCCGATCGTCGTCTGTCTCCGCTCGTCATCGGATGCCATCGACTACTTCCTGTCTCCGATCGTTGTCTGCCTATGATCGTCTCCCGTCTTTGTTCGTTGTTGACTGCGTCCGTCTTTGTTCGCCTACGGGCATTGATCGCGGTCACTTGGCGTTGACGATTGACCATCGTCGACCAATGTCTACCGTCTACCATCACCTCTACCAGCCTTTCTCACTTCTTTGTTTTGCTACTTTTGTCGTAGTGCTATCACACATAACTATAAATATGATAAGATGGGATATACAATTCCTGAACTAATAATGAAGGGTTTATTCCCTTCATTATCATATCCTATACATCATCCATATATTAGATGAGACCTGAATTAATGAATATCGACCCGATTCCTATTTTTTTAAAAAAAAGAATAGTTTAGAAAAGAAATAATATAGAATTAGTAACACACAAACTTACGTGTTGTTAAATAAACAAACGGTGATTCTAAAACATAAGTAAAATTTACAATGTGTATCTTAATGCAATCCATTATATATATAAAGTTATATTTGAGCTTTTTAGTATCATAGTTTATTGTAATTTGATATCAAGTTTTTTTAACCCTATATTAATGACATAATATTTAACATTTATATTTAATATATTTAATTTATAATGTCTTATTATTATCTCATAAATGTTACAATGTTAATTCATACTTATTTCATTACTATAATATCATTAGAAGATAACAACTACTTAAATGGTTTAACATCATCAAGGTATATAATTCTCAAATATTTTAGTTTTTTTTAGGTGATTTAACATAGAAATATATAGTTATCAATATTATTTTTATAAGTAGAAAATATGAATTATATAAATAATGTTATAATAAATCCGATAAAGGACTTGTCATTATAAATATATACTAGAAATATAGGTTTTTTTTTATTGGTACTCATTAATAGCACTTAAAGATCTCATTTATTTTATCTCTTTTCTTACATCTCGTTCAATTAATCTTTTATCCAATGGGTATATATGTTATTTAATATTTAAAAAAGAAGAGAAAAATAAAAATAAAAATTGGTTAATCATAGAGTCTACCTTTGTATCAAACATTGGACAACTCAAAATCCCTCCAAAACAGTATGCGATTTCGATCTCTCCCAAACAATGCACCCAGATGTTCCTCGACCTATCCATCGAAATTCAAAATCATATTCTAATTAAGATACAATGCCCGAAGGAAACAAACTGTAACACCCCAATTTTCTATAACATGTTAATACATAATAAATATAAATGACGTCACTGTCGTTGAGTTCCAACACCCCAGTTAGACAAAAATTATTTAACCGATTTAGGTATAAAAATAAATAAAATTCATTTAGACACAAACCAATTATGTTATCTAATACAACGAAAACTCCTTATTTATTACATATTTTTTACACAGTCTATAATTACAATACAATAGATACATATTAGCACAATAACTTATATCATACATGTTCATCGTTTCTGGCTCTTGAACACACGGAGAAGAGAAAAACACTGAAAAATAATAATCTTGAGTCATATGAGTTCAATAACGTGTCGGTTCCCTTATCAGAGGTTACATGAGAGAAGAAGGTAAGAAAAGAAAAAAGGAAATGACCACTTAGGTCCTTTGTCCCTGCACTCTGAAACTACCATACCAATTCGTCATTCATAATTATCATCTCAAAAGCATAATGAAGGTAGGCAATAGATACCCTTAGTGTTATAATTATATCCTTGATGAAATTTATTCAATTTCAACTTATCAAGCTTTAGTAAAAGGGACGTCCGCGAGAGAGGATCAGCCAAACCGGAACCTAGGATCTTCTGCACTGAGTTTTTCCTCATACCAAAACGATCTCATAGGGTCGATGAAGGAATATCACCACCAAATCATTGTATAACACAAACAACAAATACAACGCTCTTTGTATTTTATACCACGAATTAATCTCATCAATTATGAATTTATACTCGTTTTACTCACTCATCCTCTTTATACCAGTAATCAACGCATAACACAAACAGAGGCATCATCTTATCACGGGACACACAACAATTACAATCAGTATTTTACGTCAACCACATTTAGTGATTATGTCCAAAGATTTCAATGTATATTACTATACTCATGGTATAATAATATGATCGTCATGCACAATAAATCTAAACGTTACCTTCTTAACATCGTTTTTCACACACACGCGTTCGACTTTTCCTTTATGTGTCAACAAGCAGCGTCTCCAGTTCCTATAACATATTAAAATTCACATATTAATATATTTTCTTATGAATATTTATTCGTGTTACGGAGTTAAACATATTTGTTCGTACTCCGTGAAAAACCGTCATATTAATATTATGAAGTAATGCTGAGTTTTGTACAAGCATTTGATACTTATTTTGATTGTTCATGATGATGATTTTATATATTAAGTATTATTGGAGATATTTGTGAATATTTTGAAGTTGTTTTGGGGTCAAAATAATCATTCTCGGTCCAGAAGGTTCTGAGGCCGTATCCTGACCTCTGGGACAGACATCTCGACCTCTTGACGGGTATCCCAATCTCTGGAACGGGTGTCACAGATTGAGTCCAGCATGACCTTTGGACGTATTTAAATCTATCTTTTTATATACAACCCCAAAAATTATTTAGTAAAATTTTATATAAACTAAACTTCATAATCTCTGCAATAAATCAAAGTTTCCATCATAAAACCTTATCAATAATAATAGTTAATTCATTTAACTTTATATTTTTTTTGCTAATTGAGACACTTTGACCTTACTTCACTAATTACCTCTTAACTGTTTGCATACAACTTCAAATAATTATTTGTAAACTATTCTGAAAATCAGACTTCTACATCTTTTTAGTGATATAAGGCTTGTCTTTATAGCCTACTATATAATTTTATATCAAGCCACAAAGTTATCCCTATAATCAGTTTTTTATAGGTTAACATATCCGTACGTTTTGATTTATATCTTAAAATTCAGCACTACGAATCATGATTTATTAACTTCATCAAAAATTAGACATGTGAGAATTCAACATATATTAATATTAGAATTTATCAAACAGTGCATAATTTTTCACAAAATTTTTAATCCAGATGATCACATTCTCTTAATAACGATGAAGGATTTTCGTTGTATTCATCTTACCACCTAGCTTTTCCTCTTCTCCTCCTACTTCTACTTCTTCTCTTTTCTTTTTTAACTCTAATCTTACATGATAAGGAGTGTTTTGTTTTATGTTTGTAAGAAATTTTCAAGGAGAAGAGAGCTTGTATTTATAGAAAAATAAATCAATTAAAATAGTTTAAGTAGATACTTAGTGGATCTTTAATGGATAAGTAATGATATTTAGTTTAGATAATTAATTTAATTTAGGTGGAGTAGAAAGTGACATAAAGAAAAATAAGTGCCAAAATTAGGTTTAGGTCATTTTCGTATAAATACAGTTTTTTCGTATTAACATCATACTTTTCTGTATTTACGTATTATAGTTGTATTTCATTCAAATTTTATATTTTTTTATATTATATCGTCAAACAAGCCTTTTAACCCCGCAAAATAAATTATAACGCACGATAATTTATTATTCACATTAATTATCGTGAAATTAAATTTTACGGAGTTTTTCGTGTTCTTACAGAAATAATGCTCAATAACTATGAAACATAGAATACAGATGAGATCAAGGTACAATTAGATGATAGATCTAAACCAAATTCAACACAAAATCTCAATATCCCAAAATCAACTAATTCAATCAAAACCAAACCTGTTTCGATCCAAACATAGAACAATTCGACCTTGGTCACAACCCTGATCCCTGTCCCCGTTGTAACCACAAAATACCAAAATCAACACCATCAACTCATACACAATAACAAATCTCCAAATTTAATATCAACAACATTATCAACACGTATGTGATTCGATCCAAACCAACCAAAAAAGTATGAAACTCACGAACAGGGGCTAAGATGGAGGATTGACGGGATAGGAAGGAGCGTGTCCAACATGTTGATTAGATGGTTAACTGTAATGCCCGAAAAATTTGGGAATTTAAAAGACGTTAAATATAACATCGTAAATTAAAATATAGTCGAGCATAAAAGTTATAGATTTAATCCAGAGAAATATTTGATTACTAAATCAAATATAACGATGCAATATTTGGGAAGATTAGTTGAACGCGTCAATAAACATTACGAACGAATAACGTTATAATGTTATAACATTATAAACGTTGCGCGTTAGGCCTAGCGATTTTAATCCCATAAATAATAGATTATGACTCGGGGGGTCATATTTTCATATATGGGATAAATCTATCGAGACAAATACATTATTGATGAATTAATATTACGAAATTGGATGAATAATAGATTAAACGAGAAGTATCGTGAGACGGAGCGGGATATTTCACCCACACCCACCTAATTCTTCCACTTCCTACCTCCATTGGCTCCACTTCCACTCCACTTCTCCCACTTACACTCACACTCACCCTCTGCCGCCACCTCTTCAGGCACCATCTCCAGCCTTCGCAGTCGCACCGATCATCATCATCATCATCATGTTCATCGTCTCATCACCACACCTTCGTCGTCATCACCTCATCATCATCACCACGACGACAACAAGGCAAAGGACAGCAGCAGCAGCCGGAGGGGAGGATCAACATCGGCAGCTTGACCGAAGAACATCAAAGGATCCGTTCGTGTGATCGTGTGCATAAGGAAATCAAACGCGTTCGAGGTAACCTCACTCGTCCGAGACGGCTCTTTCATTCGTTCACAAGCTTTCTTTGTAACTCGTACGTGTTTGGGATATGTTATGCTGTGTTTGATGTGTGTGCAATGGTTTGGAAGCGTTATGGGGTTATTTGAAGGATCCGTGACGTTGGACGGAAGTTTTCTGCACGTTCTGGGCTGCGGAACAGTCGCGGCCGCGACCATCCTGGGTCGCGCCCGCGATGGGGAAAATATCTGGGATTTTGGTTCGCAGGCATGTCGCGCCCGCGACGGCTTTGGGTCGTACCTGCGACCACCCTGAGTCACGGCCGTGACGGCCTTCTGACCAATAAATCGTCAATTTTGTGTATCGAACCTTAAACCTAAATGCATATTTGAGATATATATACCTATACGCATTAAAATATAGCGTTTAACGTGCATATATGATCACGTTTGATACGTGGTGGGTTATTTGGGGTTGAAATGAATTAGAATACACTCCAATACATTATATATATATATATCCTCTCGGGAAATAAATGAAAGCGACCTCAAACGATTAATAAAAAGAAAACGGGGGATGCAGAGCGTAGTTACACTATCGGTGTTAACTAATGAAAAGCAAACAATTAAGAAATATCGCATCCCTGAACTTATAAGGTCGACATTGACGTCCCTTTTGGATCGTTGGTCGTTTTCCTTGGAATTTTTGAGAAGGTCGAACATGGTGTCCTTTCTTTGATCCATTGCGATCATCTGTTTTCCTTGAATAGCTTTGGTGGCTAGAGATTGAGTCATTTCATTCCAGTATTATTTTCTAAGTCATCGTCACGGGTAAGAACTAGGTAGGGAGCGATGGGCATCCCCCATCCTCTTTGCATATATGCAGTGGCTTCTACGCCGTTATGAGGGGGCCACGGGTTGCTCTCTATAGGAAGGTCAAAATTATCTCAATGCAAACAAACGATACCTCATTGAATGAGCACAAGAGGTGTAAGACGACGTACAGAGTAGGCAGGTGCGAAAACAGAATTTACTGGGTAGCCCGGATGACGATTGACATCTTTATTTCTGTACTCCGAGTCGGTCATATCCTTGGAGTTGTCGCTTCTGAGTCAAGTCATGAACCCTAATTAAATGCAAAAGAAAGGAATGACTTTTAAAAGCGATACGAAACCATATAAAGCAATGTAAAACGATGCTGGTTGATATGATGTTCATATTTTTCTATATTATATAAAAATGTTTTAGGAACTTTGGGTGGTCGTCATAGCCGTTAACGAAAGTTTCCTGTAATTGGGATTCATACACCCGAGGTTGCTGAGCTTCATTAGCTCACGATTATATTTTTCAATTGCAGGTATGCCCTCAACAGCACCTGAAGACTCTTAGTGTGAGTTTGCATGCATATAGATGAATCCACTTATTTCGGATATTATGACAGATCAGATGTCTATCTTGTTTAATGTAATAATCGATCTGTATTGCTTGTGCTCCAATGCTGTAATTAAAACAGGTATTTGAAGTTGTAAACTATGACTGTGGCTAATGTTTATAATTTTCCTTGATTTCTATACCCTTAAACCCATTCGCTTTATTCAACCTTATCACGGATTCGGCCCGTGACGGCATAACGCTCACGTGTCTTCCGACACGGATATCCGGGGACGTTACATTAACTGATGCGAGGGTAGTGATGGTGCGAGGATTTGTCGTCGAGTTCTCTCGACCATTTGCTTATGTTTTTTTGGTTGTCTTCGGCTTGTCCTTTGTATAATCTGTTTTGCTATTTAGATATGGTGAGGGATGAGGTTTGACAGAGGTGACACGACCAAGACGACGGAGTCGTACAAAGTTTGTAGAGATGATGACGGTGTTCATTAGTGTTACAGTACTGATGGGTGACGGCTATGTTTATGTGGTGGTGATAGAGAAAAGATTAGGATTTTGGTTTGAATTAAAAAAAGGAGAGGTAAGGATAGGATGGAGAAAGTTGTATCTTTTTTAAAAAAAATACACTAATAGGTCATTTAAAAACACCAACAGTTGATAGTTAAGGTTTACAAACACAATTAATAGCTAATTCTCACAACATAATATGTACAATCAAATTATGTAGGGAAATAGATTCAACATGGTTTAGGAAATTAGCCATGATCATGATAATGTCCGGGGGAAGTACACCCTCTACATCACAGGGACATCTTCTTTCCCTTGACGATGCTACCTTCCCTTTCTCTCTCTTCAAGACATGGGGTCCTCTTTCTCTCATCTCTGTCCTTCTTAAAATCACCCTACTTAACATCTCCAGGATGGCGTCTTACAGATCCGGTCAGCTCGACACTGTCTTATTCTATACAAACAAAATCTTATTCAAACAAAGTTAAACAAAATAACAAATCCACATATTGAAAAAAGAACATACCACATAATTTCAGTGTGTGGAAGATGTTTTTTGATGCTCTCATGTGTTAAACCCTGACCCTATAGTTAAGAACGGAACGATTTATCAATGAATCAATTTCTTTTGACAAAGTAATAAATCTATATAATTTCGTTAAATATAAAATATAAAAAGAACGATATATATACAGTGTTACAATAACAACAATAATCCAGATAATCTTGTCAATAAAGATGGTATGAAGAGGCTGTTACAACAACAACACAACCTTATTGTGTTGCATAACAACAAAGAAATCGTTTCAGTTGCCCTCAATGCAGTATTACATCTGTTATATATTATAATCAAGAGGCTGTTTTCTGATAATAAAAAAACAACAACAAATATTAAACCTGATTTATTTAATTATTAAATAGAGAAATACTAATTACAATCATTTGTGTCCTCATTTTCAAACACTTTGTTTCCACCCATTCATTGATTTGATACAATTATCATTAATTCAAATGAATCTCATAAAATATTAACAGTTAAAATTTTAAAAAGTATAGCAAAAAAATTATCAAGGAAAATGCCCGTAGCTTTTTTCTATTAAAAAAAAAACGAAAGAATTACTCCTTTCGTCCCGAATTAAACGTAACACTTCGAAAATCACATTTGTCGACATAAAGTTTGACTCCTATCGCAGGACAATCAAACATCATTTTTTAGAAAATTATCGTGAAATACTAATGATAATTTAAGTTATGTATTTCAACCTGATGTTAGTGGCATAACTTTTTTACGTCATTAAAACGACAAACGAAAATCCTCAAAATACGTGTTGAATAGTATTATCTCCGTCCCATAGCTATTGCAACGTTTCTCTCTCATTATACTATTCAACACGTAATTTAAGAAGATTTGTTACTCATTTAAACGATATGATTTAAATTTTTTTATTGACATATGGTTATAATACATAACGTTTATCATCATTAATGTTTCATATTTTTTTCTCAAAAAAAAATGTTTGATCGTCTTGTAACGTTGGTTAAAATTTTTATTATCATACGTGTTCGATCAAAAAATTATAATTTTTTAAAAATAAAAAAAATATAATAAATATAATCGTTTGTATATAATATGGAACGAAAGAAAGGAGTACTTACTTTGAATAAACAAAGAAGGCTTAACTTCACAAACCCAAAAAAAAAAAGAATGGGGGAATGCTACCTCTCCTGGAGGAGTAATGATCATCATCACCTTGCCAGTACGAAACTTGATACCACCGAGCACCGAGCTGACAAAACCTCCCCAAATCAGCCAATATTTTCCTCCGTTCATCATCACCAACTCAATTCCAATCAATCCATTCAACAACACTCTCCCAACCCTCTAAAATTAGGGTTTTCATCTCACTTCAATCCCTCCACAAATCCCAACCCCACCCCAATTCACCACACCACCACCACCACCATCATAGGCAGCAAGGCTGGGTAGTGACAGTCCCCGATCGAGCAGCAGCCACTGCTACCGCTGCATCGATTGGGTGAGGAGCTTGTTCAAGATGTCCTACGAGGCCGATGATTCGGGTGATTCGTCTATCGATTCTCGATCACCTACTGAGAGGGTTTTAGAGGTATGGGATTGGGAATTGAATATTATCATAGTGGTTTTGCAGTGACCTGTTGTGGATTTCTTGTTGAGGTTTTTGGATTGCGTTAATAATGCTTTTTGTAGGACAGGAGTGCGGGCCTGTGTGCAGTAATAATGTAAGAGGATAGAGGAAATAATTGTATACTGCCTCGGTTCTAGATAAATTGCCAGCTATACGTATTTTTTTCTTACATACGGTCAAAGTACACGACTTAAATAATCATTATGGTCCTGCAATAAATTGTCGAAATAGATCATTTGCTCGTAGGACAACACGGGTGAAGCTTTGTCTCGAAAATTGCGAAAGTCAAAATGTTGTAATATGACTGCGATGAAGGGAGTATAAGATAAGATCCTTGTGCTGGGAGGGAGGGATGATATAATATCTTCGTAAGATAAGGTTTAATTATTAGCTTTTTTTCGTTGGATAGAATAAATTGAGTTGGGAACAAAGTGGTGGTAGTTTGTGTGTTGAGATTTGAGAATGTGGGGGTGATGGCACTTGAAGGAATTGAAATGTGAGCTTTTGTTGTTTTTCTCAACTCATGGGCTCATCGAGTGTGTCGGTGCTACATACGTTGGATCAATGTTCTAATGGCGATAATGAGTCAATCTATTGTTGTTGCAATTTCAGTGCTTCACTTTTTGTTGAAGAGCTCTTCTCACTTTTTCCCTTTTCTGATCTGGGAATGAAAGATCGTGAACGAATAAAGCATTAAGTTGTTGTATTGTTTCGGTGCCGATGCATGGACATTGAGATGTTTATGCTAATTTTGTAGTATTTGAGTGGAATATTTCCAAGATGATTGTATATTTCGTCTCTTGGCAGAGACTTGCAGTGTATGGAGTACCCAATTACTATTTAGGACAGTTTCAATCTGGTTTGGTTGCTTATGTAAGAGATAACAATGTGCCGACGGCAACATTGGTACCTTTCATACTTCCAACTGATGCAGAAATAGCTAGAGCACTCCAGGAAGTTAAAGCCGGGTCTAAGAGAGATCTGATGAGCCCGACAGCTAAGTATTTATACCGTGAAAGCCTGTATTGGTTACAATGGTTGATGTTTGATGATGAACCTGCTGAAGCCCTCGAGACCATTGCCAAGATGAACATGGGTCAGCGTGGGGTATGTGGTGCTATTTGGGGAAAGGACGATGTAGCATTTCATTGCCGGACTTGGGAGCATGACCCTACATGTGCGATATGTGTCCCTTGTTTTCAGAATGGAAACCACAAGGATCATGATTATTCCATTATTTATACTGTGCCTGGTTGCTGTGACTGTGGGGATGAAACTGCATGGAAACGTGAGGGCTTTTGTTCCGAGCATAAAGGTGCAAATCAGATAAAACCTCTCCCACACGATGTTGCTCAGGCAGTTGGACTTGTACTTTCTTCTCTTTTTGAATGCTGGAATGAAACTCTAACCATAGCTGAATCGAATGATCATGCCATAGAGCTAAGAAAGTATCGAATGAGCTGACATCCGCGGTAGTTGATATGCTTCTCAATTTCTGCACACACAGTGAAAGCTTACTCAGCTTTGTTTCACGAGTAGTAATTAACACAGCCAATTTACTTTATGTGTTGGTCAGAGCTGAGAGGTTCCTGAGTTATGCTGTGAATAAAAAGTTGCATGAACTGCTTTTGAAACTTTTGGGCGAACCGACATTTAAGTACGAGTTTGGCAAAGTGTTTGTTGAGTATTACCCTGTTACGGTGAGTGAAGCCATCAAAGTTCAAGTGATAATTCTCTCAAGAAGTATCCTCTACTGTCAACATTTTGTGTGCAAATATTCACCGTGCCTACTCTAACTCCACGCCTGGTGAAAGAAGTGCACCTATTGGATATGCTTTTGCGCTGTTTGGGGAATATTTTTGTATTTTGTGCGGGAGATGATGGCCGGTTGGAGGTAAATTTCTTCTTCTTCTTCTTCTTCTACTTCGTCTTTTGTTTTTTTTCCCTTTCCCTTTCCTTTTTTGGGCTTCATTAGCGTTTATACTTTTGGCAGTTTACACAAGTTGTACTATGTTGGCTCAACTTCCTCTCTAGTATTCGGCAACATTTTTTGAGACACTGCCTCTGTGGGGTGATGTGCTAAGTATGTACCAAGTAATAGATGTTTTCCATCGTCCACTATGTTTTAATATCGTCATGGATGACAAAGGAGATGACTCGGTTTCTAATACAATGTTTAATCTGCACTGTACCTATTAAATTAACATTGCTTAGATTGTAGGCTCACCTCTTTATACAAGAGGTAGTACTTATTTTCAGTGGTTATCCACGTCTGACATACTTTTGTTTACAAGAATTCGAAAGAAGTTTGCAGCGAGTTTCGACTCTTGACCGAAGAAAATGAGAAATATATTCCAAACTTGATCCTTTCTCCTCTGTCTTCATGATTGCTACTCGGCCTCAATATTTCCTTCATGTTTCTGGAAAATCGTCATATTTGTTTTTGTTAAGATACAAAATCGAATTGTAGGCGTTCAGCCATCAAGTCAAGCTTTTTGTGAAGTTAACTAATAACATGCTACCGGGGCAGGTAGATCATGGTTTGAATCCTACAACTCCCATTTTTTGTTGTGTTTGTGTATGATGTTTGCTGAGACTTGGTATTTGTTGGTCCACTACATAGTCCACAATGTCCATGCTTCAAGTCCAGGACTTCTGTGTTGTGTGGGATCTTAGCCGTCAACTTTAGCTTTTGGTAGAGTTGGTTAGTAGCAGGTATGACTTGTGGAAGTGCAGTCCAAACACTGCTTCTCTCCTTTTGTTTGTCCTATTCACCATGGAATCTACATCCACGCGACTTAGATGCATATTATTCTGGGTCTTTCAATATCAGTTCGGGATTTTGGTAGGGTCAAATGGTATGGGAACAAATATAACAGAGGGTACGAGCTCGAATATATATGGTGTGTGTGCGTGTCGCGCACGCTCAATGTTGCTCTATTCCACTGTGATTGTCTATTTCCCTTTCTCCATTCTTTAGATTTTTTCCAATTTTCATTGAAAACAGATTTTCCCGATAAATTTCTTGTGGTGTTAAGAACCTTGAAATGGTGGCACTGCCAAATATTTCACAGCATCTCTAAGGGCATTGGCAGCCTAAGCTCTGATGTGATTCTTTGCTTTGGTTTGGGACTTAGGCAAGATTATGTAATAATGGAAAAGTAATAATGGAAATCTGTTGCAGACAGAAGACACCTAAGACCTTGTGGCCTGTGTTTCAAAACCTATTGCTGGTTGACAATGACCTTTCTACATCATCCGCTTGTATGATACTCCTAAAAGTAGTTGATAGTCATTGTATCCTGGTTTGAACAGCAAACCTTTTATATGATTCCGTTCTGTCAGCAAGTATTTTAATGCATTGTAGCTGCGTATTTCCTGATCTGTCCTTAGCTACCTCGTATCATATTATTTGCTTTTATCTCACTAATGTTAGTCATAGTTGATCATATGCAGATTAATCAATACAGAAAATTGCATAAAACTAACATTCGTGTAATTGAAGATATAAAATTTGTGTTGAGTCATTTTGAAGTAGCTGTATATGCTACGCATGAACGGAGAGACATCATTGTGGCCTGGGTGAATGTTCTGTCCTTTGTGCAAGGAATGAATCCTCAGAAGAGAGAGATAACCATTCACGTAGAAGAAAAGAATGGGTATATGCATTTTCCTTTTAATCTGTGCCACTCAATTGGCGACATTAACTCTCTCTTGGTGGTTGGTGCCTTTACCGATTCTTTCGCAAAGGATGCATGCCAAGGGACTTTGGTAACAATCGGCCAAGATGGGGATAATGGGGTAGGCCAAAGTCTTGCCAAAGTTGAACCTCTGTCATGGGAAGGTTCTGCTTGCACTTTGGGCTGTGAGAGTAGCTCCTTGAAGCAGTCGATGCTTGATGATAAATTCAAATATCATGAAAATAACCATTCTGAAATACCATCCTCGGTATTGTGGTTGGGAGCGGAGTGTTTGAGAGTTTTAGATTTATGGTTAGCAGAAGATAATTCATCTAATGAGTCCAGTTTGCATGCCTCTGCCTATCATGGTGGTCCTAGTAATAATTCCCTTGCTCTTAAGAAGGCGTTGACTAGACTGAAGAACAGCCACAAGGCCTTTGGCTTATATGATGGGTCCTTGTTTCGGACTAAACGTAGCTACTCAACCATGGCTAAGAAGGGTGTAACTAATGGCCTTGACAACGCCCCCTCAACTGCAAACTTTTCAATTAAATCAAGAAGAGCGCAGAATCATGAACCACATCCTGATGTTGGCATGGATCTGGATGATTCCCATGGCCACGGAGATTCTCTTGACTGCATAAGGGAAGTGCCTGAGTACATACCAGAATACTTCTAAGTTTTTGGTTTATCGGACTGGCCGAGTATGACCTATGATGTTAGTTCACAGAAGATATCGTTTCATATCCCCTTGCACGGCTTGCTGTCTTTCATACTAAAGGAAGTTCTGAGAAAGTGTTTTAGTGATGATGCACGAGCAGACACTGGCTGCAGTAGCTGTCCACAAAACTTGTCTTCGGCCTATCAAACTTTCATTAGGAAGCTTCTTAGAAGCTGTCAGCCTAATGGATATTCATCTTATATGATGGAACATCCTCTGCGGTGTAGAGTATTTTGTGCTCAGGTTCATGCTGGAATGTGGAAGAAGAATGGTGATGCTGCTTATGTATCATGTGAGTGGTATCGTTCTGTTCGCTGGTGAGTGCTTTTAGTCATTTGGTCGTCTAAATCTGCAGAGATAATTGCTTCTTTTTTTTCTTTTTTTAATTTTATGAAGTTATGGGTTAAATTTATTTCCATAAGCTTTCATGATGGCCCTTTTCCAGTGATTCTTGCATAGATTCTTGCATTTTCAAGTGATTTGAAGTTGTTTTATGATGTTTTTAACACTTTTCATTAGTTTTGGGGTTTTTTTAAGAGATTTGAGTTGTTTTTACGGCATTTTTAGTCTTTTTCAAGTGTTTTTGAGTATTTTAAGGTCATTTCAAGGATCTTTGCGTAGATTATTGCATTTTCAAATGATTTGAGGTTGTTTTATGGTTTTTTTTATCACTTTTCATTTGTTTTTGAGTGTTTTGAAGAGGTTTGAGTAGTTTTTATGATTTTTTTTAACCTTTTTCAAGTGTTTTTGAGTATTTTAAGGTCATTTCAAGACTATTTGCATAGATTTTTGCGTTTTCAAACGATTTGAGGTTACTTTATGATGTTTTTAGCACTTTTCATTTGTTTTTTTAGTGTTTTGAAGAGGTTTGAGTACTTTTTATGGCCTTCTTTAGTCTTTTCAAGTGTATTTGAGTTTTTTTAATCATTTCAAGGTTTTTATGATATATTTTTGTTCTTTCAAGTGACTTGAGGTTGTTTTATATTGTTTTTAACATTTTATATTTGTTTTTTAGTGTTTTGAAGTGCTTTGAAGTTATTTGGAGTTTGGACCTATGAGTAATATGTTGTAGTGATTTTAATCCAGGTGGATAGCATTCCATGCATCTAATTAATGGCACCCAAGCATCTCCTTCGCAAATACTCAACTTCTTGTTTTAAGTTGTTTGGTATAGAGAGAATTCCATGTGCTCTACTTGTGTTTGTTGTACATATATGGGTTTGGTGAATTGATGCACATAGAGTTATATGTGTGTAGATCGTTTGATCTTCAAATCAATGGATGAGATTAAATTTTTTTGCATTAATTAAAGTGAGAAATAAACTTTCAATCTCAACCATTGATTATTAAATCCAACGGTTTAGCTACGCATAACCTTAAATGTGGCTAGACACAAATACTTTTTTTCCTATATATACTTTCTCCGTTCCACAAAACACGCAATAAATTGACCGACACGGAAATTCATGTGTGTTGAATTTTATAGAAATGACTCATTTGTCCTTTTGGTGAAAAAATAAGAGGAGTAAAAGTAATGGGATGAGTTGATATGATATAAAGTAAAAGCAGGAATGTTTTGGTAGTTTTGTGGAAAAAAGTTTTTAAATATGAAAGTATTATAATTATAATACGGAGGAAGTGTTGTATTTTTTTAAGAACGGAGGAAGTATATTTTAATTTGTGGAACTCCAGAAGGCTCTAAGTTTCAATTTCAATGGTGTGCAAAAAAGCAGCAATGACAATTTGATCCGTCTCTATAAAGATTATCGTGCACCTTAAAAGTTCAATTTAAGTCTATCATTTCATCCCGCTTGACATTGTGGCCAATCCCTCCTGAGAAGAGGATGATGAGCAGCGAAAGGGGTGGAATCTTGGAGGCTTGATCATAGGTTGTTGGCTTGGATGAGTTAATATTTAAACCTTCTCATAGTTCATCATGTGGTTTTGGTTATCCATGCTTTATGGAATGGAAACAAGGAATCTGTATATTGGTCGCATTTATCCAGCTTTTTGCTCATGGTGGCCGTGGTAGGAACCATTTAGATGCTGAAGAAATGGTTTTTTTTCATTGCTAAGTTGCTTTTTGCTCCAGAAACATAATAACATATTTGTTGTCATTTTCACTGCTCTGTTACTGCCAATTCATGTTGTAGTTGATGAAGTACCTTGTTGATGTTTCTGAAGTTCGTTTTCTCATGATGGATACAGATATACCAGACGACTCATTTTCGAAGGGGGACATATTGTTGATCCGGAACAGGTACATCTGCAAAAATTGATTACTACCTTGATTAACTCTGCAGGATTAGCCACCCTTATTTTCTCCTCAAATAACACTATTTAACTATGTGCAGAACTATTTTCACAACAGGATTCACCTTCATCTAAACCTCATCTTATTTTAATGACATGTAGTGATGTACTCCATGTCTTGAATCTGATGCCCTTGATGGTGTCACTCCTGACTTTTTCAGGGAGAGCTCTTATGTCCAGTTTGTCGGCGACTCGCAAATTCCGTTCTGCCCGTGATGCCCAAGTGTTCTTCAGGACGGTTGGAGCAAACAACTACTTTGCCCGGTGCATTGAAAGCATCTGATAAGGAAATTGGTTGCCTCAAGCTTGAACTCGCATGGTCTTTGTTGAATAGTGTAGCTGCTGTTGTTTCCAAGGGAAATTACTCCCAAGTTCTTCCTACGAGGGAGCATACAAGGATAGGGCAAAATCTTGAACCTGTCTGTAAAGTACTTTACAGTATGTATTTTCCCGGGAAGGAGGATACCCTTTCCAAATCAGGGAGAGTGAGTCCTTCTCTGCTTATGTGGGATACCTTGAAGTACACGCTCATATCAACAGAGATCGCTTCTCGTAGTGGAAGAACTAGTCCTATGTCAAAAACCAGCCTTGGTTCTTTGTTCAAGGAGCTTGAATCATCTGGTAGATTTGTCCTGCAGCTGTTGCTACACATTGTGCAAAGTACAAGAAGCAGGAACCCACTTGATATCCTTCTGAGGTTCATAGGCCTACAATCATTTGAATCATCCATTTGCTACGGCGTATCACCAGAAAAAGGTAGGCCATTGTCTTGCAAGCTTCTTTGGTTTTTGTATTCCTGCCTAGTGAAATTTTGATTTTAAGAGCTCCTACTCTGACAGAATTATGTGCCTCCTCTGACTACAACATTAGAGCTGTTTAGAGTGAGCGCTTCAACCATATGCCTAGCAGACTTCTAATGTGCTGTGGACTTTTGGTCTTATGGGACACCGTGTGTTTCAGCTATAGAGATTAGAGAGTATCGGTGTGAATATTTTTTTCCGCATTGTGATGTTTTACTCTTTTGGAGTAGCATCATGAACTTCATGCATGACGAATAGATAAATCATAAATTCCAGTAGATTAGTTACTTCTGCTGCCGTTCTTACATTTTCTGTGATGTGACAGGTAAGTTATGGAGCTTATTGCGAGTTGTTTCCTGACAACCAATTTTGGAACCAAGCTTCTGCTCCTGTCCTAGTTCTAGATCCTTTCTCCACATTAATGTTGCTCCTGTTTTGTCTACCATACCCAATATTATCATCTAGAGAGTACTTTCTGTCGCTTGTACATATGTTCTATGCAGTTTCTGTCACACAGGTAACAAAATATTCTTAACTTGTTACCCGCTGGAAAGTATGTTGGGTTCCATGATATTCATAGCTTATGTTCGTTCTTGCAGGCCTTGACCGCCTATTTTGGTCATATCCAGAATATTGAAAAGTAGTCTGGCTTTCATAACCGACTCCACTTAATGGGATAAAGGCTTGATTTGTTGTTATTGTAGTCTGGTTTTAATGATTGCCTAGTGAGTGATATTGCGGAGTTGGTTGAACTTTCACCTCTTGTGCGGCAGAGATTCCTGTCCTACTACATCGATTCAGATGATAATGTCAAGGATGTGATCCGCAGTTGTTGTTTGCCCTATTTGAGAAGATATGCTCTGCTGTTGAAACTTTTAACTTATTCTGGGCACAATATTATTGACTTAAATTCATATGCCGATGGAAGAAAGGTCAGAGATGAAACACTTACTGAATCTCGTGAGCTGGAGAACATGTTTGCCATCCCTCCCTTGGATGACATTCTTGGTGATGATCTTCTTCGTTCTTTGGCAAGGGTCTGGTTCTGACACATATGCATCGAGTTTGAACATAACAGGGTCCAACGGGCTCTATACTTGAACCCTGTTGTTCCGTTTCGACTGATGCGTCTGCCTCTTATCTACCACGATCTTGTGCAGAGGTGTTCATCTGCTTTCTTGTTTTTCCCCCTTAAGTGCTTCTGAAATATTTACTACACCTTTTATTACTTCATTAAATTGAACTTATGTTCCTTAGGTTTATAAAACCTCATTGCCCCAACTGCAATGCTGTTCAAGAAGATCCTGCATTATGTCTTCTATGTGGTCGGATATGTACTCCAAGTTGGAAGCTCTGCTGCAGGTTTTATTTCTACTTCAAGTAGTTCCGTGCAACTCTTTCCTGATCTGATTATTGAGGAGCACAACTGTGCATAAGCTCAAGCTTATGGTGTGCTGTGGATGGAGGCTGACTCATGAACATTATTTGTGATTAACACCTCTTTCACCGAGCCCTTTTTGGGCTTTAAGTGTGCACTATGTTATGGCGCACCTGAAATTAGGTGGTTTGAACAATTTGTGATGATGTTGAGAACACACGTAGTCTCTTGCGCAAGCTTTCCAAAATGTTATGTGCATTCTAAATCTAAGACTTTTGATACACACATTTTGACTCGGTTTCTTTTGCTTCTTGTTAAAAGGGAAAGTGGATGCCAAACTCATTCAGTTTCTTGTGGTGCTGGAACTGGGGTATTTCTCTTGATTAGGGTAAGTTACGATGTCTCTCAACTTCATCAGCTTGCAACTGTTCATTATCTGGTTCTGTGGCTCTATAGTGGAAATTTTGGCATCTGCAAGCACCAAAAGTGAAGCAAGATCGCTGATTTTGGCATGTTCAGTTTGTGATTCTGATTTTGGCACCAAAAGAACACTCAAGAAGATAACCAAGAGATAAACTACATATTAGTCACTAGCTTGTCCCCCGGTCGCACTGTGCCACTGTGGAACTGCGGTACGCATGATGAAGGACTATGCTCTAGGATTATCATTTCATGGACCTATACCAGGAATCCAGAACATCAAGGTTCTCATGTTGCAGTTATGGGAACACACACACACAAAAGGCTTGATAGTAGATGACCATTGTCATTTGATTCCTGTATACTGTCTAAATGGAACAAAAGCGGTGTTCCATAATATACGTTTGCCCTTCCATATTCATAAATCATGAAACTATAAACTTTAGCTAAGCCTAATACAGTATATACTCTACCAATAGACAAGTTCTCCACATCATACAAGGATCTTTGAATGGTTTATCAAGTCAATAAAGCTAACCACGACACTAATCACACACTGTATGACCAGTCATAGATAATAGTCGACAGAAACTAAGAAGATCAAGTAGGCAGGCACAATCACATCTTTGATGAGAACCTAAAATACATCCCATGACCTCACAGAGCACCTTACACCGAGTAAATGAGAATGGCATCTTTATTGTTGTACATTGACACGGCCACACCGCACATAGCAAGGCAATTAGGCTCGCCAGAATCCAAGAACTGCTCATGATTTCACATGAGAATTTTTTTTAAGAATTCGACTCACTCACCACCAGTTGAAGAGGGTATGGTTACCCCATTTGCAAGATCAACAGATCCTCCAAAAGAGTAAAACTCCGTGGCAACATCTCCTTCCATCTGCAAAACGAAAAACAGCATCAACACATAACATTATCAAAACAAATTCAGATTAATAAAATGAGAAAATAGCACATAATCCTCTTGAACTTTCGACCTTTTGCATATGACCCCCCTCAATTTTGAAAATAGAAACATGCCCCTCATGTGTCAAAATCAAGGTTTTTTCAAAATTTAGGGGGTTAAATGACTATTTTTATAGTTCAAGGAGGTAAAATGCAACCAAATTTTGTGATAGTTGAAAGGGGTTAAATGCTATTTTTCCTAATAAAATTTTCTCCAAATCAAACTCCATGGTTAACACGTAACAAACCCCGTGAAAGATCCAAGATAGGTCCTATTAAATATTTCAAGTTTCACCTCGCAAATAACATATCTTTACCAATGTCAATACTAGCGAGAAGTAACCCAACATCTGGTCTGGTGAAAATATTATGAATGCATATATAGATCCTGAACTACTACACTTATTGACGCAAATCTCATAAATATCATATTTCGAGAAACCAGTTCTACAATAAATCAAAACTGATGGCATAAGAACTATTATGGATCTTTACCATATCAAGCGTCAAATAATCAAGGGAAACCTTTGTCTTACAAACCACCGGGCATCGAAACCTAATCGGTTCAATGCAAACGAAATCAGCTATGTCGCAATGAGCCGGGAAAACCTAGATAAGATATTTGAACCAATAGCTCGAATTTCAAAGAAATGACCGAAAGATACATTGATCTATCTGAGGATATGAATAGAGAAACCCTAGATTAGATATTTGAATCAAAAGCTCGAATTTCAAAGAAATGACCGAAAGATACATTGATGTATCTGAGGATTTGAATAGAGAACTAAGCAGCGAACTCTTTGAATTGCAGGGCGGGGAAGGTTTGATCGGATAACCAGAAGCGGCGATCGGAGACGGCGGCAGCGAATACGGTCGGAACGGGGGCGGCGTTGAGGTTCGATTATGAAAAATCTGTTTCTCCCTCCGTCCATGCAATTGTAAATGATGTTACGAATCATTCCTTAAAAAAAAAAAAAAAAAAAAAAAACCGACGACTCACTCCTAAAACGGTTGAGTATCAATTTATATAATATTATTATAAAACATCAATAACATATTAAATTATGTGTTTTGATTCTGAATCATTAATGTAATTTTTTTAGGGTCTGTTTGGTACGTTGTTAATTTTAATTTATTCATTGACTGATAAAACAATAGTGTTTGTTTATGATTCTATTCCTGTTTTTTATTTTCTGATTCTCAAACTGATAAAACGAAAACTGAAAACACAAATCTAAAAAAATGATTTATTTTATAAAATGAATTTGATTTTTTGGTTTTCTAATTCTGTTAATAGTTTTGATTTTTACTGTTTTGATGGTGATCCCGAAACAGTTCCCTAAATTATTAAGATGAATAACAAAATTTTACAAAATATATATTAAACAATAAAGTTATGATGCAATTAATTTCTATTCTCATATCAATTATAAATATATAATGATAGTGACTATTTGGTCACTTGATTTTAACATCATAATCACAAATCCACTTCAAGGTTCATGGTCCTATATATTCTGCAACAAGTCAGTCTATACTAATTAAACTTTAAGATGAGTTTAGTCTAACCAAAGAAGAATGATCCAAGAAGATCTTGTCCGATATTTTTGATTATTTTTGTATTCAAAACTTAAGCTAATTTTAATTATTTTTATGTTTTAAGTTTATTATAGGTAGGATCTCGTGGGTTGTAATTAAGCAGCTTTTCGGATTCGTTTATAATAATCAGTTCTCTATTTGAAAATTGAAAAACGCGTTGCGTTGTACTATCTCCTATCCCTGTCAATCAAGATCTTCATAGACGTTTGGCATCATTTTAACGTTAGATGTAGGAAAATGAAATATTATTTTTCAATGATTAGTTTTGTTATTATTTTTATATCAGTTAGTTTTAGTATTTTAATATTCATGTTTTAAATAATTAAAATTATTAGGATTTAGATTATTTGTTAGAATTCTATCTTATCCTGTATATAGATTCCGTCGTTATAATGTTACATGGACAGAGATTTGAGTATTGAATAAAAATTATGCTTTACGTTTTTGAGAGTTTTCATCTAAATCGTTGAGTCACACTTTCTTCTTGTATCAAGTTCGGATTATTAAGAGATTAAAGAGGAGATGGTCAAGATGTCGTGAAGAACATTTCCTAATCCTATAAACTCCACTCCGAAGGATTTGTCTAAGAACCATAATTGCGAGATCAACGAACTATCGCATTGGATGTGTTGAAACATCAGCAGGTGAAAGAGATTAATCACCCACTCTATGATGAGTATGATGACGACGTGAAACTTCTTTTCAAACTACGGGAAACTTTTCCTCAAGAAGTCACATGTTCATGAAGTTCAAGAGGTATACGATGAGATCCTATTCTATGATCAAGTCGAAGCCTTGATAATCCTCTACGATGCTCTAACAGCATAAAACAAACCCGAAAGGAGGAGCAATTTAGATTATTGTTATTCTAATTCATCAAACATTTCAAGATCAGAGTTCGTGTAATGACGAGTTTTATCTAACGAGAATGATATGGAAAAATCAAACATTATTTTTCAATGATTGTTTTTGTACTATTTTTATGTCAGTTAGTGTTAGTATTTTAATATTTATGTTTTAAATAATTAATTAAAGTTGTTTGGATTTAGATAATTTTAGGTTATTTGTTAGGATTCTAGCTTTATAAATTCAGTCGTTGTAATCATATGTAGACAGAGATTTGAGTATGAACAAAATTTATGTTTTGTCTCTTTGAGACTTATTTATCCCAATCATATAGGTCGGATTTAGATATATTTTAAAGAGAATTAAAAGAAGAGGGTTTATACAATTTGTGTTTTCAACGAGAGTGGTTGCGATTGGTTTGTTATTGCTTCATTATGCTCATAAGATAAATATTTTTACATCAAGAAGTTTTTTCGGAGCGTTCTATGAAGAGCACTCAGTCGGAATGGCTTGTCCAAACTGTTTAAAAAATGATACGGTATGACCCTCATATTAGAAACAATCAGGTCATCAATCATTTTCAATCCAATTATGGATTGGATTTATCACTTTAGAAATCGTGGAACATCCTTCAGAAGGTAAAAATGACGATTGACGGGGATTCTACTAAGTCGTTTTCAAAACTGATGTCATATGTTTAAACTCTTACTATAACTAATCCTGAGAGTCGTATTACCTTGGACGTAGATAACATAACAAATCGTTTTGTTAGGCTTTTTGTTTCATTTCATGTTTTGATCGTCGGATTCAATCATTGTAGACCGTTATTTATGTCACTCCCTAGACAACTGAACCCTGATCTTAACAAAACTCGACGAGCGACGATCTTGACATGACAATCATTGACAACATCACCGTTTCGTCGACGGAGTCATATTAGAAGCAACAGAAAAGAATACTAATAGAAGTATACATTTTCTGCGTAAAAACATAGTCTTATTTTAAATTTCTTACGACGCTCCGTTTAAATAAAATAGACACTCTATTTTGTGTGGGATCGTGTTTCAATGATATCACCAGGAGCTCGCTAGCTCAGAGCTCATAGATGAGCAATGTCTTAATGGTACTCTTGCTTGATTTGGACATTTAATTTTAGCTATATTCTACTGTTTTCTGTCACACGGTGGATCAAGTACAGGTAATGTTTCAAAATTTTCTTTACCTAGCTAGTCATCTTTGGGTTGCTCTTATATGGTTTCAGACTTAGTGTTCACATTTCCTTACAAGAGGGATCCTTCCCAAGCAGTACTGGTAACGAAACCCAATTGATCCTAACGATCAGGTGCTCAATAAGCTCCGAATCAATGGATGGGTCAATCGTTCATCCAATTAAGTGTGCCGATCGCTAAAAAAATTAGTGACTGACAGGGCTAGATTCTGTGAAGATGCTGATTATTCTGGAAAGATACCACAAACCAACTCTGTTTATCTAATAAAAACCAGCGCATGATCAGGAACCATGGCTCACATTTCAAGTGTCGCGAGTCATTATTCTAAACAGAGACAAGATCTCTCGTCCTCCACCACTGAAGCCTCAGCGCTGCAGATTGTTGCGAGACATTATTTGACTGACATTCTCAGTTACTAATGCAGTGATCACACCTGCGGTCAGATCCGCACTTGCAGCTGCCATTCTCAGCACCAGCCTCCACCGCGAATCCTTCGTATGATCTGCCAAAAGCAAAAACCTAGCTGCTAGGCAATAGCAACTTGAAATCATAAATAGCGACGACGGGGATAATTCTTACTGCTTCCTAGGCGTGACTCCAGTGATGAGAGTCTCTGAGAAGTTGGTAGTTGTCTCAGTGCAGCTCAAATCAGGACACATCTTGCATCTGAAAGACCATAAAACAAGAACGGCATATCACACTGCTAAACATCGAATCATTCTACACAAGCCTTGTTCTAGACCACGGTTCTTTTTCTTGTCTCAACGTTCATTTTTCAACAAACCTTGGGATAAAACATCAAAGCAACGCATCAGCTTGCATTACGAGATATCATCCGATGGGATAACAGGATCAATTGGCTGTTAAAATGACAGATAACTCATGAACTGTGCTGCAACTCAAACGAGACTCGAGAAATGGAATGCATAATGTTCAAAGACGATCTATGATGTCACCAGACGAACGAAGAAGAGGAGCTATCTGGTGGTTACCCTCCGCAGTTGCTGCCGCACTTGCAATCAGAGCCACAGCCACAGTTACCACCGCAGCACGACATTGTTGCTTGTACGTTTCCAACCACCTGGGAATCTCACAGACAGTTCAGTGAGGATATCTTCGAGAAGTTGATGATGTAGCTCAGGGAGTGAGAACTGCAGCTCTATCAAGAGATGGTGAGGAGAGATAAGAAGGTGAATCCGCCATCCATGTGTCGCGATCAGAGCTCGTTCCAATATTCAGTTGCTGTTTTGTAGGTATACCCACCTTGTTTTACGCACCACTCAAGACTTTGTCGACACATATCTGCAGCAGCAACTGATAACACTCAACTGATAATAATCTGCCCCTTAGACAACCAATAAGCTGCAACATCAATCACCAGCATGCTACTACAACCGTCACCTTCACTTGTATATGCAAAAGTAAAACTGAAAACTCAGTATGATGGCTGATTGGATCCTCATTGGAAATTAAATCACAAGCGTCAACCATAATATGCTGTTGGAGTGTTGAAATCCATCGCCCATGGACTGATCTTCCCAACACAGATTAAATCACAAGCGTCGACGAGCTTGTGGCTTTACAAGTATACTCGTAAATGTTCCATGCATCATTGAAAAGTTTCAACTTAAGAGCCGAAAAAACAAAGAAATAAGATCAAGGGTTACATTATGCACAAGATTTGTGAACGAATGACTTTGATCGCTACCTATGTTATACACTACATGGCACTCAGCATAATGTTACACAGGTACTAATGAATGCATTTCTAGGACAACGCTTTCATTCTATCCTACACAAAGCCAAAGATCCACGGCTGTGGAAAGTCCTAGAATTTAGAACCTAAAATACAACATCTTATAAGCTTCCTCAGCTGGACGAGTCCGCGTTTTGTTCTTTTCTACCATATGAACCTTTGTGTGCCGGGTTCATGATCCCACTTGAATGGCCGGAATAAGAACATTGACATGGTGAAGATATTGACAACGATAAAAGCAAGCCCCATAAGCAACCACTTGCTGCTATTGGTCACTGGAGAATGAAGCATCAATATAAAGAATGGAATAGTGTAGTATCTGAATTCGATCAATGGGGCGGGTACAAGAGTTGCAGCACAGGCGAAGAAATAGGCCAACAGCCAGATCTTCTTTTGTGTTTTCCCTGCCCAAGACAAATGAAAAACAAGGGTTAATGTGAGCCGAAAAGCAGGAATATTACAAGATCAAAAAACTGGGACGAATGATGCTAACCTAATATGCCGAAGATGGAGGCCCATGAGTAAATGTATAGAGGAATGAGAAGGTACTTTATGGTCCGATTAGCGTTGATGACCCGCCAAAGGTAAAACGGGTAATGCCGGTTATCAGCAAGTAGATATGGATGTGCTATACTGCAATGAACATGGAACTTGCTATAAACACTTTGCGAAAGTAAGCCAACCTGAAGCAGAACTAAAGGACTCTTCAACAGCAGTGTTGGGAATTTCGAACACAGAAACATAGATACGGAATTAAGGATCAAGTCTTTGAGGATTTCTTTCACTAATTCTAGTCAGTCAATATAGGAGAACTTAACAATATGACAAACCTGAAGAAATGCACAGAAATGAAACCAGCAGCAATAGCAAAGAACAACAAGAAAATGCTAGCCGGCCTTCCCTTAAAAAGTTTGGACATTAAGAAAGCAGCACGTCCTGGAGTGAAATGGAATGGAGCGCTGGCAAGGGCAGAAGTCAGACCCAGGTACAGCAACTGTGAGAAATGCAGGGAAACTGAATGAGCTTCCTTTGCACCTGTATCGAGCCAAGCAATGAGATGCAAACCCAGCACGAATGGGCAAAGAACAAAACAGGACGAAGAGAGGAGGAAAGTTACCAAGCACTATGCTTCCATTCCAACGAACAAATACAACAAATGCAGCCAAGACAAAAAGGAAAGGAGCAAAGAGAATAAACATCTGCTGTTTCATACGCCATGCTCTAAACAATATAACTCGTATCTCATCTACCAAACCTGCATAATAACGCAATAAAGACAAGTTAAACAGCAGTTGAAATGAAATATAGATAGAAAGATTTCTGTAGTAACTTAAGGTGGGACATGTTTTTCCATTATTTTTATGTAAAAAAATTTCACTCATTTTTTCCAGTTTGAAATAAGAAGTAAAGCACTTTCGTAAACCCCGTTTTAGTGCTCCCATACAGCATAGCAAAATGCTTGTAGCAGCTTGATTCCATCACAGACACTTTCATGACAATGAAAATATACCTAGATCTTCACAAATGGAGACACAAATAGCAAATTATAAGTACACAGAGAAAGCACAAATGAAGATATGAGACATGAACTAAACCTGGATCTTTGGAAACAGAGGATTTCCTCCGAGCAGAACTATGAGAGTTACTTTGACTATTCTTTGTCTTCCTGTTTCGTAACCCTGGAACAGCTGCAGCATTACCCTCAGCAGTTTGGTCATCTATACTACTACAGGTCATATAAAAATTTTCTAACGTTGCTTTATCTTTTTGCTGGCTCTGAGTTACGTCTATAGCAGCATTACATGCGACAAAAAGCATCCAAATAATATTGGTTTGGCGGATGAACACAGATAAGGCCCCAAGCTGCAAGGAACAAAGGAAATAATGCTATCAGAAGTTAAGGAAGGTTAATCTTTGTATGCTTAAAAACAACAGGAGAGAGAAGAATGCCAATTGAATATGTCACTATTCAGCCTGATGCATAGTATGTGCAGAACAGCACAACAAACAGAACACATGTCTATGAAACACGGGGTATATAATTGACAAAAGGTTCTGTTACACGAAGTCCAAGCGGGCCTCACCAAAGCACTGAACCAGTAATTCTTCTTCAGGCAAGCAAGGTACATTGCAAGGAACAGAGTCAGCGAGGCTACATCTGTGTAATAAAGGAACGTAAAAAACCAATGAAGGGGGTACAGAGCAAGTGCAACAGCAAAGAATGTTGCTTTTCTTCTATCTAATTGCGGTTTTAGTTGGACCATTACATCGTAAATGAGAATGCTGGACAGTACAGCCAATACTCCATTTAAACAACGTAGAAGTGTGGTAGAGCAAGAATCCGCAAATGATGAGGACCATCGTAGCACATACATCCATGGATACAAAGAAGCAACATGGACAAGTGAGAAACAGTACCTGCAAAGGTTTTAAGATAACAAAATTCACTTCCTCCAGTTCCTATTAATTCATTAGCACTAAGGGTTATACTCAAGGAATCAGACATATAGCAAAAACCATTTGTTGACAAGTGAATCATGTTACTGCAATAGTATAATTTGGTCAGGAACAGTAGTACAACTATTTGACAGCAGAGTTCCGTGGGTGTAAACTTCAACTGTTGCCTGTTGGAAGATATGGAACATGCTAATGATCAAGGCTGTTATATATAGTCATTTTCTAAAATAATCTCTCATGTATGAAAGACAGGATCAATTTTTATTGGAAGAGTGATGCGACTGGAGCCACCATGCATCAATCAACAGAAAAAAAACATCAAGACTTGGCTGCAAAGACGAGTTTTCCCCTATCACAAGAAATCTCCTTATATCTACATGATTCATTCTTCGTCAAAGACATTTAAAGTATAGTATCGAGGATTAAGATCTGCTCAAATTGCGAACCGATGGCAAAAAAACATCGAAATCAAGACACTCCTATGCAGGATGCAATGATAACATATTCAATTCTAGACACAAACAACCTCTTACTTGTATACATCTCCATGCCCCTAAACGAAATCCTTTCGCACTGTGTTAACTGTTAAGTATAATACTCATTTTGCAAATACATAATCCCAACAATGCTCATATGAAACACAATATCAATCATCATTCCTACTCGTATGAGGATCTTACAGGCCGGGCGGGGTTGTAATCATGGGATCCCATCTCATGAAATTCCCTCTACAGTACTCCTGAGCTTGAGGAACATGAAATATCTCATCCTGTCAAAAGATACACAAATGACAAAACCCACATTTCAAAATCCAAACTTAAACAGAACAAGATATTTATCAAAAAAAAAAAACCAGAACAAGATGCATTAGGTTATCGAATTATCACCATATACGGGTCTGGGACGATGCGATTGACAAGAATCGAGACGGGAATCACCCATGTACTCACTATCAGAGCCACTGCTAGTCTTCCCATTTCGGAGGCACTTCGGTTATTTCCCCAATTATCGATCTCTTTGCGGGAAATTTCTAATTAGGGTTTCGAGTTGATGGGATTCACGGAATTTCTGCGTTGAGAGGAAGAAAACACCCAATTCGGCCGATGATTGGGAAGGGAAAATCGACCAATCGAGTAGAATGTGGATGGAATTCACTGAAGTTAGGTTGGGAAATATCAAAGGGAGTTGAAGACGACTCAAATTTTGTTCCTCGAACGATTATTGGTCTTTTGGGTGTGTTTTGTTTTGGAAACTACGAATCGTCAACTCATTTACAATATTATATTATTTTTATATTTTATACTATTTATGTATAGAATCTTATTGATAATTATATATATTTTTATTTTTATGTTAATTTTATATATTTATAATAGATATTGGATCATTTTATATTATAAAAAAAATAAAATGTCAATATCTATTGTATAAATTTAATTTATAATAATAACTGAACAAGACATTAAATATGCAACCAATAAAAGAAAAAACTAAACTTTCCACAACCCCTAAATGCATTAATCACCCAACACCAATATATACTTCTCTTACATAGTAGCTAACAAGCAAAGGACAACACTATCAGAAACAGCACTATACAAGAAAAATAAGCATCAAAACTGGGCATCTAAACTTATACGCACGCAAGCTGGCGAGGAAGTAAGCTTCTGGTTTGAAATAGCCGTTGATTCCTCTCACCCCATAAAGCATAGATCATAGCAGCAACCATGGCTCTCCTTTCCCTTACCTTCACGGATTTCCCTCGCACCACCTTCACAAACCATTCAATTCAATGCATCGATGTCACATTGCTACACTACAATTTCAGCATCTCTAACACTAACTTCAGCACCTCTCTACTATATGGACATTCAAAAACTAAATGGTCCCTCAACTCAACCCCACTCGAGCACAAGACACAGCAGTGATTATCGAGTATACCAAGGTTATAAAGTCTGGATCTGGTATGTAAACGATCACGACACGCAAGACAGACTACGAAACTGCGACGAGGCCTTACTCCGCTCCCTCAAACGGCTTTCCAGAACTTGGAGGCAAACATATCACACTGAGTCAGAACTTCATATCCAGATGCAGGCATATAGACTCTCATTTTCAACCCCATCCACTGCATACCATTATTGACAGGTGGAACATAAGGTAGGAACACATCCCTTACCCTTAACAAGGATTTCCATATCCAAGAACTAGAGGACTTGGGTTGAATATCCCATATACTGCAACCTTCCAGATAATATATATGCATCCATTTTATCCAGTCTATCCTTTTTCATCTCCTAGGCCCATATATGCTTGAAGAACAAGGCCTTATTCCATTCTTCCAATCTTTTGATCCCTAAACCTCCTTTGCTTTTAGGGATACACACATCAATCCAAGCAACTAAAGCCTTCCTTGCATTCAAAGCTGCTCCTAACCATAAGAAAGAGCGACATTTCCTCTCAATTTCCTAAAGTGCCATCTTAGGGAGGACAAACGTCTGACACCAATAAGTTTGAAGAGAGTATAGCACAGAAATCAACAATTGCAACCTCCCTGCATAGGATAGGAGACGAGATTCCCATGATATGCGTGCTAGGATAAGAAAACCAAACTTTGATATAAAAAAATTCGTATATAAATTTATATACTCCCTCCATCCGAAAAAACAAATGAAGCGCTTTTACTGATTTGTCCGTGTCCATCTCATGAAAAATGAAATCTTAATAAAAAGGGAATTTTTTAAGTTAAATTTATTCAATTGTCCTTATTGTTTATTTTATATCACATAATCGTACCCCATTATCATTTTTCTCCTTTCCTCTCCCATTCACACATTCAAAGGGACAAGGGAGTCATTTACACCAAATTCAATCAAATTTCTTAATAACCGTGTACAATCAACTTATTTTATTTAATTTGAGACGAAGAAAATATCTATGATAAAAATGAAGGAATAAAATTAATAATTTCAATTTTTGATTTCTTATCATATGTTTGTTTAGATATATTGAGATTTTAAGAGGGAGGATAAATAATCTCATTTCACTTACTTAATCTTTCAAATACTAGAGGGGTCGCCACTATTTATCCTGCCCGAAACAAACACAACATTATGAATAATCTCAAGTTAAACAATCTCGGGTTAATAATCTCAAGATTAATAATTCAAGGACTAATTATCATGTTAAACTCATCCTTTGGGTTTGACGCTGATGTCCTTTTCCGTAGCTCCTCCTTTTAACCTCTTGATTTCTCTAAAAAATCATTTGGATCATATAAATTAAAAAGCAAAGTGAATCAACGGAGCCATATAATCTTGTTAAATAAATTTAATCCATGATAATAAATGGGCAAGACAATAAAGGGATGTATAAAGGACGAAATGTACGTCATGTTACCAACATTATCCTATTAGTTGCAAATTCTCAATCCCCTTCACGCTCTTGAAAACGTCAAATCCATAATCGATTTCCTGCTCAAGAATGCAATCGATATTAGTTACCCAAACCTCTTGTATAAAGGGCATGGATTAGAACCGGACCTTAATTCTAGGGTAAAAGCCCTTCAAAGCCTTAGGATCCAACCAGCACGGCCTCATTTACGATACCAAGCCTCAAAACCCAAGGTCGGACCAGCTCCGACCCTCTATTTTGACATCACTAGGCAAGTCTAGGCGTTTCTTACAACACTAATAACAACATCAAATTCAGTTTTCTCATAATATACAAAGTTTGAGAAATGTAAAATATATGTACATTACAAAGAGATTGTTTCTCAATCCTTCACAAAAAAGAATAAAGAGAGAGAGAGTGAGGACATTGATGTCACTAAAAATATTTAATACGATGTATAAATTAAAATGCTTATATAAAAGAAGTTTATGAACATAAAGATAAGAATAAGCATAGAAGTAGAAACAAAATAATAATCCTATATTGATTGAAACTTTATCCTAAAAATAAACCTCCAAAATTATCTCATCAGTTATTCTTAAAAAAAGATTATCCCTTTAAAATTATCCTCATATTCTTATCCTGTGGTGCCAAATGAATATAATCAGAACAATGTCCCCTTTCATTTCGAGAAGGATCAAATCTTACATGATTACATTGTTTAAATACTTCTTCAGTCTCTTTCTACTTTCCGTCAAATTGATGGATTCGCATTAGATCTCCTATGTCACTTTGCTAGCATAACATAACCAAATCATACACAGTTATGCCTCTCATATTTTATCATGTCTCATATTTTATCGTTAATCACGATCATTTTTATTTTATATTAAATCTTCAAGATCTATATATGTTACAGTATTTTAAACTTTTGAATTTTAGTATGGATTATATTCTTAATATGTTCCTCACACGAATTTTTTTATTAAATTTAAAACACAAATATATATTCACATGACACATAATATTTAGAATTGAATTTTTCTTCAACTTTGATATCATATTAATACCAGAGGTGAAATGTCAGTAAAATAAAATGATAATTATAGTTTTCCTGACACTCTTGCCTGTCTCGCGGATGAAGAAAAACAATATATAAGTGTATTTAGCATTTCTCCCTCAACAATCCAAGCAGATGAAAGCTTCCAAATCACTCAGGCACCGGGAAGATCTGGGCCACCCTCTCCTCCTCCTCCAACCACCGCATCTCCCCCGCCGCGCGGTCGTCGTCCATTCTGTCCCTACAAGTCCTGTAGCAGTGCCAAAACCATACTTCTCCATGCCCTCAATATACATAATCCAAAACCGACAAAACACAGCTGATCATGTTCAATCTTCATATATTCAAATATTTTTACGGTACCAAACAAATGATTCCATGGCCTAGTCGATTCCTCTTCACACATAAAAATAAACTTCGATTTTTGATGGACAATAATCCAAACCCTAATCATGACAATCCGACAAAAAACACCACTGACCCCAGGTGACAATCGACACAACCCATTAATGACCACTCAAAATTCCTCTTGCCCACTTCGTTTATTCCCTTCAATTGGTCCAGAAAATATTCATTTTTGGGACTTTGTTGAGTTCTTGTGAAACCCATTTTGGGAAATAATAGGAATCCCATTTGTGGGTGTTGAATGATATAGTTGTGTTATTATGAGTTCTATCGATGAGGAGACGCCGTTGCTTGAGAAAAATGAGGAGAAGGAAGAAGTGAGGAAGACGCATGAGAGGGATATTGCTGTGTTGGGTGCTGCGTTCTTGATGGTGTTTTTGGCTTATGGGTCTGTTCAGAACCTCCAGAGCACTGTTAACACTGTGAGTAGACTAGTTTCATCAATGTTGCTGGTATAGAGTCATTCGGAGTAGAGCGATATAAGGTTTGCTTGGCGTCGATCCTGTTATTTGTTATGTTTACGATTACATTGGCTCCTAGCTGGACTTTAAATAACATTTCGCTCATGAGTTTGATAAGAAAATAGACTTGATAATCATTCTCTGCATAGACCCTATGGATGACAGTAATATCTGAGTCATAATTGTGTGTTGTTGTATTTGAAGTTGTAATATCACAGTACTATGTGTTAGTAATAGCTGTATTGATCTTTTTTTTTTCTTTTTTTTCTTTTTTTTTTAAATTTTGTATGCAATGCAGGAGGGTAATTTGGGGACGACGTCTTTGGGGATTCTCTATGTGTCATTCACCATTTGTACTCTATTCGCATCTTTTGTTGTAAAGTTGATAGGGTCGAAGAATGCGCTTCTGCTTGGTACTACCGGATATTGGCTGTTCACTGCTGCAAATTTGAAGCCAAGCTGGTAAATCTTTACTCATGGTCAAATGTATGGGTTTATGGGCTTATAATGTTGCCTTGTCCTGAAAGGCATATTTCCAGCGCCCTTAAGTGTTATGTGCCAAAGATTGGCAGTTCATGACATGCTTTGCCAAGTGTTGCTGTAGGAAATGAGACTCCTGAATCGCTTAGGCTCACGGACGTTTTCTTGTTTCTTCCTTTTAGATATCAAGAAATCAACAATCCCTGGATTTGTTTTAACGTTGTCACTAGAGCGAAATAGATATAGAACTAGTATGGTCCAGACAGAAAATTTGTAACCCAAAAAGGAAAGAAAACTGACTAATAAGAAAGAACAGCGCGCAGCAAGCATAGGACCAAAAGAAATAGTGTTGCCTGTGTCACCTCCTAGTCCGCCATGTCAAGGAGCCTTTCCGGAGTTAACAAGCTCTTACACAAATAACGGATAGCTAGTAAGACCAGCGACGTTGAAGGGTGGTTCTTACTCGGCATCTGTATTATGATCCATCCTGTTGGAAAATGACACCAGTAAACCACGCTTTTGTTGCTTCATTTTTGTGTAGGTACACTATGGTGCCAGCTTCTGTTTACTTGGGATTCGCCTCTTCGGTCATATGGGTTGGTCAGGTGCTTGTTTTAGTCATGTACTCTGATTTATCTCTGTGCTATATTTATTGACAACATATTATCATAAGTTATCTTCCTTTGTGGTCCATCAGGGAACGTATTTGACATCTACTGCACGAAGTCATGCTAAAGAATGCAACTTACACGAAGGGACTGTGATCGGTAACTTTAATGGACAGTTCTGGGCGGTCTATGCCAGCAACCAGGTAAAGAACTTTCTTAAGTGCACACGATGCAGCTGCATGTACGCATGTGTTCTCCGACAAGAATTGTTATGATCTATGAGTCTTAGAGTTGTTTGGCTTTTGGTAAATGCAGGTCGTTGGAAATCTTATTTCATACTTTCTCCTTGGACAGACTAGTGTATGTTCCTGCCCGATCCATTTTTCCGTTAATACTTTATACAGCAAGAGCTAAATATGTAATCATATATGCCCTCGATCACTCCTAGTTGTGTAAATTAGCATCCATGTTTTGGCATGCAGGATGGAGCCGCCAGTGGTACGACTCGACTATTCATTGTATACCTTTGTACAATGACCTTAGGTATCATGCTCATGTGCTTTTTGCATAAAAGAGATGGTAACGAAGGCCGGAAAGAAGGCACATTCAGTTTCTATTCTTTATTCTCTTCCATATCAAAGTCACTTATGGCGCCTTTCTGCAACATACGGCTGCTGCTGATCATCCCACTCTTCGCATACTCCGGCCTACAACAAGCATTTGTGTGGTACTTACTTGATCTCTTTATTTTTGTTGCCATATCCATTCTTTAGTCGTGATGATCTGCATAGTGCGTAAAAGGCTTACTTGAGATTGGATCGGTTTGTAGGGCTGTGTTCACCAAGAACATTGTAAAGCCTGCACTTGGAGCGTCCGCTGTTGGCGGTCCGATGGCGGTTTACGGTGCTTTTGATGCAATGGTAAGTAGATGCAAACAAAAGTTATTAGCTGCTTGTTATTGACTTAAAATTATGGCCCGCGAAAGCTAATAGAAAAGGTGTTGTTACTTCGTCGTAACCTTGATCAGTGTGCGCTGATAGCTGGTCGATTGACATCCAATCTCTCGTCCATCACCCTGATAGTTACCTTTGGATCGGTTTCTCAAGCCGCTATTTTGCTCTGGATTCTGCTGAAGTACAGGTGTCTTTCTTAGTTAAGGTTGATTACTGTATGATATGTCTAGGTATGAGACATTTGAGGTGAATAAATTTGTTTTCTATTCCTGATCTTCAGCACCACGAGTGGAGTGCTTGGCGTGTTTTACCCGCTTCTAATGGCAGCTGTATGGGGCATCGGTGACGGGGTGTTCATGACTCAGATAAATGCTATGATCGGAATGCTCTTCAAGCATGATACGGTATATATCTAAAGTGCTTTATTAGTTTTCTTCGGTTGTTTTCAGCATTCAGGTGGCAGAAGTTGATCTTAAGCTACCTTGTTAGTCAGTTATTTGAAACCAGTTGATGTTATTTTGCAGCAAGGGACATTTGCGCAGCTAAAGTTGTCACAGAGTGCTTGCATAGCGGCTGTGTTCTTCCTGACCCCGCACTTATCGTTGCATGCAATGGTGATCATAGTGCTCATTTCACTCTGTACCGCATTCTCTGTGTTCCTATTCTTGACACTCAGAGTGGAGAAGGCATTCTCTCGCTCGGTCTCGCTTAGCTGAACAGTGATCCGACATCGCCTTTGTATACCAACTTTTTTGCAAGAACTTTATTCATGAATTTTACTCCGTGTTGGTGTCCTGTACGAACTTCCATTCATTGGCAATTTGTTCGTAAGTATTGTTCATTGTTGGTGTATTGTGATCGCTGATGTGAAGTAATCATAGAGCGATTTAATTGGTGAAACTAATCAAGTTGATTAACAACTCGTGGCTGAAGTTTCTTAGTTTAAATTACTCCAAGTGATAACATATCTCAACCTGCCATAGGGAATACCTCTGCTTTAAAAACTAGATCATTAGAGCGAAGGCAAGAGAACCATGATGTTACTTATGAGTCCGCGAGTGCGTAAAATATACTGGTACTTAAATAACAGATTTAACGGCCAGGAACATAGACATGTACATGTACTAGTACTTGTGGTATGGCGTCAAACCTTAGATGTATTCAGCGCATGAAGGCGGATCTATCTAAACAGTCAGGACATGCATTGCTGCTGTAAACAGAAATTCTGGCAACACATTCCAGATAGATTGCCAAGATGCTGACTCCATCCACACATACAAACTTTGCTGGATTGACAACGAAAACACGAGCTTTATATTTGGATAGTGAAACTACTGAGAATTCGACAATGATGACCAAAATGTGATGCAAATGAGAACATACGTTTGGCTTATTCCAAAATGATCTTTTCATCGTATAACCAGGGTGACTTAGCGTTAGAAAACAACTGTTGGTCGTCTTTTATACTTTCTACTTATTCTAGCGTTAAACACAGGTCTGGTGTCGTGGTGTAGTTGGTTATCACATCAGTCTAACACACTGAAGGTCCCCCGGTTCCAATCCGGGCCACGCCATTCACATCCTATTTTTAATAGAACTTATTTATAAGGTGTCATATATACATTTTCAAAAAAAAAAAATCTCTCTTTCTCCCTCTAATCTCTCTCTAAAATATTTTATTATTTTATTAATTCCGACAATTATCTTTCGAAGAAGTTAATCCGACGTAAAAGTTTTTGTTATAACACGTTATCAGCACCAAATCTCCAACCAACTGAAATCAAAAGGCAAACGAAGATACTTTATTATATTTGCATGATTTGATTTTATTTGATTCATATTATATGATTATAATCTAAATAAAATAATTATGGTTCCATCGTCGGACGAAATATCGTCTAAGTGAAAATCTATTAATTAATTTTAATAATATTTATGGTTCCATCGCCGGACGAAGTATCGCCTGAGTGGAAACCTATTAATCAGTTTCAACACGTTGATGTGATTTATCCCTTTTATGTGGATCACCTGCAAGTTTAATGTGGTTTATCCCTTTTGTGAGGTTCACCAGCAAACATTGATGAGGTTGTCCCATTTTTGTATGGTTTATCCGCAAGTGGAGAAAAATTTTATATCCCATGTTGGTGTATTTGCTTCAAGTGGTGAGAATTAACTTTTCTGTTTTTATTAAGGTACAATAAACGACGAAATGGCCTCCAATGATAAAGAAATAGCAAACTGAATTCGAAACAATGTTAACAAAGTATTATGTTATTTGTTATTATTAGTAGTCCTTAATATTATAATAATCATTTATTTTTTCATTGTAATTAAATATATACATTGAGAATATAATGAATAATAAAAGTTTTAATATATATGAGTGAATAAAATATTTATTAGCTGTCATAAGATCTGATTGATTTTATATCATTTTTATCAGTAAATTAAATAGTTTATAATAAATCGCAATATTTTTTTATTAAATTTTACAAAAATTCAACATACATGCACATATAATTTTCGTGTCGAATCAAACAATTGTAAATATTATAGGATGGAGAGAATACGCAGCATTGTGTTCATAAGCAATCGCAATTAACTGTCATCCGTTGGTTGCCGGCGGCGAACCTCGACCATGACCCCTTATATTGAATAATGCTAGTAGCTTGGCATTTTTATTTACTTGGTTCCTTTTTTGTCTATATAGTTTTCTAACTCTTTAATTTTTGGAAGAATTTTTCCTTTTTAGGTGATTGTCTCTCGAGTCCAACTTCAATGGAATACGATCAATCTACAGTTTTCCCTAATGTAATTAATTCACTTGAACCACTAATTTCGTAAATGTATCAATTTCGCCAAGTCATCTGATAGTAATACGTCATTTATTATAAGTCAATATGCAATATATATAGTTGTATGTGTGTGTATATTTGAAATTTGTGTGGTCAACGTACAATAATACACTTTTAAATTAAAACATATTCGATTTGACTTTTGTATTACTAATTTTTCTAAGTACCAATAATTCACTCCCGTCCGACACGTTCATGCCTAGTCAAACAATCTCCTCATTGTTCAATTGGGTCAAATTGTAACACTTAATTTAGAAACTTTTGGATAACATGGACTCGACATTTCTTTTCGCTTTTCCTAAGCAAACGGATAACATGGACTTTTGGATAACCTAAGAGAACATTTTATAACAAGCTAGATGCAATCATTTTCCATTGCTAGCAATACGAAGAAATAATATGCTTTTCTCATCGCGTGAGCAACACATATGACAAAGTTGCATAGGTAGTTATGTCATATGCCCCTATCTATCTCGTAGTTGACCTGTACTAACTCGTTTACGTACGTAAAACCCGAATCTATTCATTGTTCTTAGCTACGTAGGAATAAATAATATTCTCCTTAACACAATCCAAGTTGCCAAACTAGTTACACGCTTTCCTTTCACTTTCATCATGTTACTTGGATAAGGAATGCTATTGGGGTAAAGGGCATTAGAGGAAATATAACTACATTCAAGATATTTATGTATGCGGAAAAAGAATTTGTTTATCTATTTTTCTTCCCTTAAGAATATTTTCCTTGATAATGTCCCCAGTTGGTTTAGAAACATGAGTTAGTGAATGGGGATTGTGGGTTACAGCAATCGCAGTCAAGGAATTTGCCGCTTCACATCAATTTAAAAAAAAAAACTGTCATTTTTTTAAAAAAATTTGAATTTTAAACTTTGAAAATAAATAAATTAAAAAAAAATATATGAGTGGGGTTGGAGTTTCTTTGGCTCCCGTTACTGCAGTCCCTTATTCCCTTAATAAATTGGTGATTGTGAGGTTGTAATAACTGCTCCTAAGGAAGCTACAGTTCTCTCATCAAATTTTAAAAAAATTATTATCTCTGTTCTAAAATATAATGAACGGTTTGACGCGACACACAGATTTATATATGTGTTGAATTTTTATGGAATTTGATGAGGAAAGAGTATTTTTTTAGTGATAGTGTGATGTAAGAGATAGAATGAGAGAGGAAGAGAAGGAGATGATGGGTGTATTGTAACGAATAATGATTTATTTTGATATTTTTTATGCGAAAATATTACTAAATATGGTATGTTGGTTGTAAGAGAGAAAGTGAGAGAGGAAGAGAAGGAGATGTTGGGTGTACCATAACGGATAGTGATTTATTTTGGGTTTTTTATGTGAAAATGTTATTAAATATAGTATGTTTGTTATATTTTGGGACAATCCGAAAAAAAAATATTGGCTATAATATGAGACGAAGGAAGTATCATTTTTGATACAAATGGATCTGTTGAAAATTTGACTACATGATTATTGAAAAATTGATTATCATTGAATTAATCGTACAGATTTCTCATATACATGGTTATAGATTCCGTTGTTCTCCTTGGATACTCATTAGGTAGTCAGGCTTATGCTGCACATATTCCTGTTTCATGTCACCAGTTAATATATATACAAATTCACCATAATTTCAGTTCAATGGGATTATAATAAGTTAGTTATGTAAATGACGATGATAATATTCGAGCAACTTATCTCAAACCAAACAAAACACATTTTTGGGGGTTGACTTGTTCACCGGACCGGATCTAGTTGTTTATACTTGGACATTTTGTAATTATCACTTGACAATGATCAAACAAAATCTACTTCAAAGTAATTTCATCAAAACAAATATTTGATATTATATATATAATAGATCTTTTATTAATCATTCGCATTTTCGATAAAATTAAATTTTCGATATAATATTCAAAAAAATCATAATATGATATGAAATTACGAATTGCATCCCTAATCCATAATAATGAATATTTATCAATCCCTGGATCTCACGCTCAAAAGGAAACCACTTATTCTGATCGCTTCTTCTCTACTTGATCAAAAAATACCACTAACATAAAAAAAAGTACGGTAAAAGCTAAGGTGAAACTGCCCAGGGATTTGACCAACGTCCACGTGTGAACAAGACATGCGCCGATCCTCATCCCGTAATCGTTGTCGAGCAATAAGCTACAGGAATGTTACACCTCGTCCGAATATAATTATAATCAATTAATTTATCATGATAATTTATATGTATGTTAATTTTTTTATAAAGATTAAATTATTTTTGAATTTGTATATATAAGAGAAATGACAAAGAAAATGAGAAGAAAAAATAGTTGAGTGGATTGATATAATATAAAATAAACAGAAATATTATTATATTTTTATAGGAAATTTTTTTGAAATATGATACTCTTTTTGTCTTAATTTAATTATAACAGTTTGATCCGACATATGATTTTATGTGTGAGATGAATTTGTATGGAATTTGATGAAAAAGAATATTTTTTTTAGAGGTGCTGGGATATAAGTGAAATTAAGGAGAAAAAATGAGAGAGGGAGAAGAAAAAAATGATAAGATATTTTGATTATATTATATAAATTCATTATCAAATAACGAAATAATAAAAATCTTATATTTATATTAAAATTAATAAAAAAAATATTATAATTAAATTAAAATAAAAAAATAATATCATAATTTAATTAAAATAAATTAATTTAAAAAATATTATAATTTAATTGGGACAGAAGAAGTAAACTGTTACTCGTATTCGTCAACCTATAAGAGTATAAAATAAATTTATCACAAGCCAGATAGCTAGCTAGCTGCATCCCACGCGCCAAACCACAACGATTGTGCGGGTTAAGGAATCGCCCACCACGATTAATTGTGGCTCCTTTTCACTCATCCCTGTCCTTTTTCGTTTACATTTCCCAACGCCGCTTGCCACCGCACAATTTGCCCCATCATTATCACCACCACCACCGCCTACGTTCCGGGATCACAAAAGTTACTTTTCCAGAGATTTGCAACGTGTTTAGGCCTTATTTGAAATGAGTAATGTATTGCGCGCGGATTATCTCAAGATTTCTGGGTAAACACGCAACAGCTGCTGCAATAATATTGGCAGAAAAAATTACTACTTTTAATAATTTAATATTACATATTTACAATCAAATTTAAATATAAAATACATCAAAACTTCGTTTCATATTACCAATTTGTAATATTTATAATGACGAATATGCTGCTATTACACATGAAAGTAATACCATTTTTGTATGAAAACATATTGTTTTTTCATGCTGAATAATTAGTAGCAGAGACCTACAATCCAAAAAAAGAAAAAACAAAGAAAAAAAAGGGGAAAAGAATTTCATTTAGTCATTCCCGATTCATGTGACGTACCCCCCGCATCATATAATACTCCCCCCGTCCTATATTTTAAATCATATTTTTTTATTTGGATCGTTCCAAAATATAATCAATATATCATATTTAGTAACTTTTTCACTTAAAAAATTCCAAAATAAATCACCATTTATTACTGTACACCCACCACCTCCTTGCTCCTCCTCTCTCATTCTCTCCTAAATCCCATTATCACTAAAAAATACTCTTTTTTCATCAAATTTCATAAAAATTCAACACATACATAGATTCGCATATCGGGTCAAATCGTTCGTTATATTTTAACACGGAGATAATACTTGTAATAAATTAACCGTCATTTCTGATCGGAATGACAGAATGGTAAAAAGTTATTTTTACATAAATTTGTTGCAAAATAATAAACGTGGTATGAATTATATATTTTCATAAAACAATGATTACTAAGAGACTGTTTGATATTACTGTTCAAAACTGAAGAATCAAAATCAATAACAAAAATAAAAAATCAATAACGAAAATCGAAATCACCTTTCAGAATGAAATGATTTTGTGCAAATGAATCTTAAATATTATATTAAGATGAAACAGAAATAAAAAATTATTTTTTTATAATTGATCGAAATCAACAATGATACTCCAATCGATTGAGTAGTTCAAAAACCCTAAAAATCAGAGACATCAATGTCCCAAATGAAAAAGATAGAATCTTAAAGCCAAAATCAACCTAAGTTTTTAAAATCTTTTGGCTTCACTTAGATTTTGTCGGGCTGGGATCCTCTACCGTGGTGCAGTGGTGCTATCACCAAAATTGCTCACTTTCCTTACCCAAAAAAAGAAAGGAAAAAAAAAAATCAAAAAACCTCAAATTTTACCAAAAAAAAAAAAAAAAAACACACAGACAGCAGCATGCTGTTTGACTCACAAATGTAGAGAATCCTGGTTCGATTTTGTCAAGCATGAGTAAATTGTTTTTTTTTTTTTAATCATCCAGTGGTTTTTTAAGAAGCTCGGAACGAGCAGGCGAGAAAGATTCAATAAAAAAGGATCAAGAATCGTTTTATTCTTTTTCTTTTCCCCCCTTTTGTCTTCTGCTTCAAGGAACGTCGCCGTTTGACATTCTTAACTGGGTGTGCAAAATAAATACCGAAGCAGCGGATCGAAACCAACCCGGTCAAAACCGTAACGTATCGGTCTAAAATCCATCATGTTGATACGGGACGAGAAATTATAATAGGAGCAATCGAAAAGCCCAAACGGGATGAGAAATTTTTTCGAGAACCGACCCATTGTATCGGATCAAATTGATATTGGTGACATCATTAGTTTTGTAATATAACTTGGTAAAAAAAATAATTAGTCATAGATATATGATCGAAAAATCATCTGTGCTATACAGACAGCATAATGACTGATACAAATATTGCATGTTGATAATTTTATGTTGTAAATTAAAATATTAATATTATAAATTGAGAATATATATACAATCAAATTTTAATATATTTTATAACTAAAATATGAAAATATAAATTCAACAAATTATAATATAAATTTTTTAATTTATTATATTATAACAATATATTCGTCGTTGATGCTGCACCATCGATGTCGGTACGTATGAGGAGTCATTTTTGTTGGACGGAATAGAAGAGGACAATGAGGAGTAATAAGGAGAAAATAGGCAAAATGAAAAAAAAGCAAATCAACGGCCCCCACTTTCCGATGACCTTGTTATGCTTTCCCACCCCTATAAAAGGCTCAAAACCATTCCCCCAAATCCTCACTAGCATCGATCATCCCACTCCTCTTTACTTGCTCATTTTCTAAACCAAGCCACTCTTGCTCTTACAAAATACCATACGAGCTAGAAACATGGTACTCAACATAACCTCGATCGCCACCTCCTCGAACGGAATATGGGAAGGCGACAATCCCCTGAACTTCGCCTTCCCGCTCCTCATCGTCCAGACCACCCTTATCATCGGCGTCTCCCGCCTCTTCGCCTACCTCTTCAAACCTCTCCGTCAACCCAAAGTCATCGCAGAAATAATGGTGCATACTACATTCCGTTACATAACATATATAATGAGTCAAACACTATAACGAACAAAACATAATATACCTAAGATATACATACATATCAAATTATTGTCATCATTTTAAGAAACTTCTTTTATCGTATTTATAATATTTCATATTTCAATGATCACGTTGGTGACGGTTGGTGGTGTGCCGTTGGATGCAGGGCGGCATAATTCTGGGCCCATCGGTCCTAGGACGAAGCGAGACATACATGCGTCACATCTTCCCATCATGGAGCACACCGATCCTGGGCTCGGTGGCTAGCGTCGGCCTCCTCTTCTTCCTCTTCCTCGTCGGCCTCGAACTGGACCTCAACTCCATCCGCCGATCCGGCCGCCGCGCAGTCCTCATTGCGTCGGCCGGAATATCCCTCCCCTTCATCTGCGGCTTGGGGATCGCCGTCGTGTTCCGGAAAGTCATCGCCGGGGCTGACAAGGTCGGATACAGCCAGCTGGTCGTCTTCATGGGCGTGTCGCTCTCCATCACGGCCTTTCCCGTCCTCGCCCGCATCCTCGCCGAGCTCAAGCTCCTCACAACACGTATCGGCGAGGTTGCCATGGCTGCTGCCGCTATCAACGACGTTGTCGCTTGGATATTGTTGGCGTTGGCGATCGCCCTTGCGGGCTCTGGCGCTTCACATAAGAGTCCGATCATAACAATCTGGATTCTGTTATGTGGACTCGGCTATGTTGCAATAGTATTTCTTTTCGTTCGTCCAGTGATGCGCTGGGTGGCGTCCAAATGTCCTTCCGAACAGGACGTGTTGGACGAGGTGTACATAGTCTTAACCCTGTGCGGAGTCCTGGTCTCAGGATTTTGTACTGATTTCATAGGCATACACTCCATCTTCGGGGCGTTTGTCTTTGGGCTCGTGATCCCCAAGGACGGGGACTTCGCCAGGAGACTGATCGAGAGGATCGAGGATTTCGTTACTGGGTTGTTGTTGCCGCTGTATTTTGCGTCCAGTGGACTTAACACGAATGTCGGGACGATACAGGGAGGCAAGTCGTGGGCGCTGCTCGTGCTCGTGATTGGGACGGCTTGCGTGGGCAAGATCACTGGGACGTTCGTGGTGTCGATGCTGTGTAAGATTCCGGCGAGAGAGGCGTTGACGCTTGGGTTCTTGATGAACACCAAGGGGCTGGTCGAGCTCATCGTGCTCAACATTGGCTTGGAGAAAAAGGTCAGCTCATTTCTTCCCCTTTATACTAAGTTGGTAAACTGTTGTTTTTAAGTTCTGTATATGTAATATATTTCGGTCGATAAATCCCCATAACATCATATGAGGAGGAGATGATGGAGAGAGTTAAGATGGTTCAGTACATAGTGTGGTAAAATATCTGTAACAAATATAATAGTTAAGATAAAAGAACGAGGATTTGGTGTTAGGGGATATTGATCCATTCGTAAATGACAAAATTATGACATTGGAATACGGTATATACTGAGAAACATTTATCCTTATCCTATAGTTATAACTCACTAGCTAGACGACATGAATCACTTCTTAGACCATTAAATAGTTTACCTGTATTATAAAATACTAAAATGAGGAATTTTGGAACTCGGCAGACTTAAATTTTTGTTAGCAAACCAAGATCGATGGACGACTAAAAAGTTTATGATAGGTACTTTTATTTATTTAATTTAATTTACGTTAGACTAGGCTGCAGGCCAAGTGGTGCTTAGCAAGTAACCTATAATCTAGGAGTATATGACTAGATTACGCTTTTAGTTGGAGAACTATAATATCTATTGCATATTTTTTTTACTCTAAAGTCAAAAATATCCCACTTATCAAGCAAAGAAAATCAGCTAGTTTGTCTGAATTGATAAAGTTTTCATTTTTCATTAACTATGATATCCAACCGTAAGTTTCAATTGCTAGTTAAGTTTCTGTATTTATATCCAACTCCTGTCTATTTCAAACTGCCATCATTGTTACCAAATCTTAATTAACAGATCACTGTAACATACAGCTCATTGATCTGTTGACATAGAGCTCACAATCTTAATAAATTAAGACGCTCCGTTTTCCATAAGAAACTACTTTGATGGTAAATTTCATTATAGTTTTATGATCGATTTTTGCGATCAATGAAGTCGTTTTGCGATCCTGACAATAATCCTAATTTTTTTTTTCCCACAAGTGCATATTGAAAAGCCATTAGTGAGTACTTGGCATTGATGATAAGTTCATATCAATGTGAAGCTTACACTTTTCTTCCAATTCCAATAATCCAAAATTTTCTTTCACCATATAATGCTATTGTGAGTCTTCTAGTCCCAAGACAAACTGTGAAGAAAAACATATAGTAGTTTATAAGTCAATTTATGTTGCATAATTTTATTAGTATTTCTAATAGTTGGATCGCATAAGCTTAGATATATACAACTCAAAAGTAAAATGTAGATTAGTATAGAGGAACAAATTCAAACATTGACCACTCCCGTATGCATTATTGACATCAAACCGAACACCTTACTCAAGCCATGACGCCGAATATATTGGAGCAAATTATAATCAATCTATCTTAGCTTCAGATGTGGTACGGTTTTCTCGACATGACATATATTAAGTCTTTAGTGTAGACTTTATTATAAGGATGAACATTAAGCAAAATAAAGGTCTAGATACTTGACAACTTAGATGAGTAGATTACAACTCACATAAAATATTGAAGTTTTCCGAATGTAGGAAAAGTAGACTTTCCAAAGTCGTAATTTTGTTTACTTGTGTGAATGTTATCTCGATCTCAAATTGCAACATTGGGACAAAAATCGCAAATTATAATGTAAAATATCATATGGTTGACTTGTAAACACTTTAGGATATATACTACCTCCGTTTCACTTTATCTGTTGTTTAGGTCGGAACACACATATTAAAAAAACTTAATTACACAAAAAAAATTCATTCTTGTCTTTATTAATGATTAATTATTTAAGGATTGTATTGAATGAGTTAAAATATGAAGAGCAATAAATATATGGGTATAGTTAATAAGAAATTTTATTTTATTTGCATAGATTAACTCAAACGATATATATTTTGAAATTCCATTTAACTCGTCAAATGAAAGGGAAGGAGTATAAAACTAGTAATTGAAAAAATAATCTTTTACTGATGCTGATTATAGTTAAATTACAACTTTTGAGTCTAGATTATACTCTATGATTGCTGATATATGTGCTCATATGTTGAGTCCTGTCACGATATCGCTTTGCTTTCATTACACGATTAGTTTTAACTAATACTTGTCCTTTTTAGGACAATGATATGATTAACTATGCTTAATATTCACAACTCGCAAGTATGTTTACAATTATTGTACTGTTGAGGAACTCGACCGAGAGTTTGAAAGTGTTATTCGTAATGTGCGTCGAAAAAGGTTTGAAAGTATTCGGTCAAGAAATACGATCCGCTAAATCAGATGCGATCATAATTGATTGTATTGTAGTGCATGTCACATATGGACCATATTATAAGGTTACAACTCGTTTATTCCTAGTCACTACGTATTCCGTATGAAAAAAGTGAATGAAAACAATGTCCATGATACTAACCTTAAAAAGTACTCCTAGCATGCATTTGAGGTTCTTTTTCAAAACTTTTTGGTGGCAAAACAGAACCATACCTAGTATCATTGTAACACCAACTCATGATCGCACCCTCTGGAAACTCCCCAGCTACGAATAATCGATCGTGGTTGGGATCAATGCTGGACCAAATTTGACTGTACCTGGCGAATCATGTTCTCTTTTGGTTTGTCGATTTCATTCTCTATAACGATTATGCCCATTTGGTTTCGAATCTTTATGTCCCATTCATATCTTGATAGATACAATTAGTTATCAAAAGTTGAATTTGTATCAAGGATAGTCAATTATCAGGTTGTTTGTATTATATTAAGAAACTAACTTTATAAATGCATTCATCTGGTTTGCTAAACAGGTCCTTAACGACGAAATGTTTGCGATCCTGGTCCTGATGGCGCTCGTCACCACCTTCATCACTACTCCGACCGTGATGGCCCTCTACAAGCCAGCACGAGGCATCCTGGAAAATACAAAGCGCAAGCTCCAACGTGACCAATCCAAGGACAAGAGTGTCTCCGTTGCAGGCGGCTCGACTTCTACCCCAAAAGAGGAGGAGCTCCGCCTACTTGCCTGCGCCCACGGGCCAGGAAATGTCACCGGTCTCATCAGCCTCATTGAGTCGACCCGGAGTAGCACCAAGTCCAAGCTCAGGGTTTACATTATGCACATGGTGGAGCTCACAGAACGTACCTCGTCCATCATCATGGCCCAGAGACTCCGCCGCAATGGCCTGCCCTTCTTTGGACGGAAATCCGATAGGGGCGAGGTCCATGACCGGGTCACAGCTGCATTCAAGACGTACGGTCAATTGGGACGAGTGAATGTCCGTCCAGTGACTGTCATATCCGCCTTGCCTACCATGCACGAAGATATCTGCCATGCCGCGGAGCAAAAGAGAGTACCACTGATTATCTTGCCATTCCACAAGATGTGGAGGAGCGGGGACGAGGGTGAACAGATCATGGAAAACATCGGTCATGGATGGAGAGTGGTCAACCAGAGGGTGATGAAGCACGCACCATGCTCAGTGGCGGTCCTAGTGGACCGTGGACTAGGGAACGACGTTAACGAAAAGGTGGCCGGCGACTCGGTGAAGCATATCTGTATGGCATTCTTCGGTGGACCCGATGATCGTGAGGCCTTGGAATTGGTTAGCAGGATGGCGGACCACCCTGGGGTGAACGTGACCGTGATCAGGTTCATCGAGAGGGATGGAGTGGTCGGCAGCAGTGTTAGGTTGATGCCTTCTCCGGAGAAATCTGTGGAGAGCAACTATACATTCTCGGTCGCGTTCATGAACCATCAAGAAGAGAGGGTAAGCTTCTCTTTTATTTCCTAGACTCTTCTATTATGGAATACAAGAAGTGGAATCTCTTAACTGAGCAAATAACAGCCTGTGACATATAGAGCATTACACCTGACAATGTTTTGCTATACTTGCCAACGTAATATCCCTTAGGGTGCAACTAATTTTTGACGAAAATAACATTGCAGGCACTGGATGAAACTGCATTGGCTGATCTGAGGAGGAGGTTGAACGGGATGATCGATTACAAAGAGAAGGTGGTGGAAGGTAACATTGTAGAGGACGTGCTAGTGATAGGCAGGAGCGGGGAATATCAGCTCATTGTCGTCGGCAAGGGGCGTTTCCCATCAACTATGGTGGCAGGACTAGCTGACCAGCAGGCAGAGCACGCCGAGCTAGGTCCGGTAGGCGACATCCTCACCTCCTCGAACAGTGGTGTCGTCTCTTCGATCCTCATCGTCCAGCAGCATGATCTGGCCCATACCGAGGAAACTCCGGTCTCAAAAGTCGTTCACCGGGCAGATGCCGACGAGATATACGACCAAGTATAACATATGATATATGCTTCTTTGGGGTTCAAATGAGTTCAAAAGCTTTTGTATAATCCTGTGTGATATATGCAAATAATCAGGTAAAGTTTCGATACCGTTGAGTGGTTTGATAGGCCGGGCAAGCTCGGGCCAAGCAATATGAAGTCCTTGATGGATAGGGGCTCGATAGTTAAGAAGCCCGATCCAGCCTCTTGTTTGTGCTGAAAAAACCCGAGATGGAGGTGTATTAGGAGCAGCCTTGTATAATCTTTGGGCTAATGTCTCTTGTATAAAATGTAATCTACAATGCAATTTATACAGTGCTTTGTTTCCCCCTAAAATCTCAATGTCCCTCTTATGAAATGACGACTAGAGTCATGAAAATGTGAAGGAAAGCCTCGAGAAGAATTTAGTGTGCCTTGTCGATGGCAATCGACAGTCGTGAGATCATGAAGGCAGATCATGCCTATGTCTAGGAACTTCTTGAATATTGAGCAAGGCACGCTAAAGATATAAGATAGGTGGGAAAAGGTAGCCGAAAGAACGCAGGGAATGAGGTAGGAAGATAACACATCAACAGAACCACTAAAATCCGAGGGAATAAGGAGCACGGCTGCACGGATGCTGCTGCTTACAGAAGAGTACTCTTCAGACAGAATCAACTTCTGATAACTCATTGTATCTATGGAGACATGAATGCGACATAAAGATTCGAAGCCAAACCAGCACCATCGTGATGGAGAATGAAATCGATGAACCAAAAGAGAACATGATTCTCCAACTCCAAACAGTCAAATTTGGTCCAACACTGATCCCAACCATGATCGATCATTAGTAGCATGGGAGTTTCCAGAGGATGCGATCATGAGCGGGTATGTTACTACGATACCTTGTATGGTTCTTGTTTGACACCAAAAAGCGTTGAAAAAGAACCTCAAATGCTACTTTTTTTAAGATTAGTATCATGCACATTGTTTTCGTCCACTTTTAGTAGAATATGTAGTGACTAGGAATGAATGAGTTGTGACCTCATAAAAGTCAAAGAACATCGTCCACTTTTTTTAAGATGAGTCGAACAAGACGTAGCCTCGTAGATCACAACTCATACCTATGGGAAGCGAGGAGGTTTATCAATGCAAAAGAGAGCAATTCGATTACATGAC
>JAOVYX010020125.1:0-46536 GCA_035668315.1 Drosera spatulata
CTATTTGACTTTTTGATGCCTGGATTCCTTGGGACTGAGAGACAAGTAAGTGCGACATGCTATTAAATAATCTATCTGCATGTCTAATTCTTGTTGTACAATGTTAACTTGAGTTTCAATTCGAGAGCAAACTATGCAATTTTAGGGTTCTTAATTGCCCTTAAAATGAATTGAATTCATCACATCTATGATCTAACTGAAAAATCACCTTACATGATTACTTCCTTTTAAATTAAATGTCGACTCAGTTTTAATAACTTTAGGGATTGGTATTTGTCCTCGTGTATCTTTTGATTGATCTGCTCTGTAGGTGTATATATTTCTATGAATTTCCTTTATAAATGATGAGCATTTGCTGCAGCAACTCCTCCGACCCTGCACACTGCTGTTAATTTCCCTAGTGGATCAAAACATCTTGGAAAGGATCACAGATTCACTGACGACAAATACAATTTAGATTTACTGATGCGGGAATGGGAACTGCTATAGCTTTCAAAACATTACTGACACTTGGACCATTTACTCGCAATAATTTCGACTAGCTAACAAAATCAAACTCAAGTCTATCAAAATATGAAAAAATAAAAAAAAAATCATCTGGCAAAAGAAACTGGAAGCCCGTTCTCATGAGTCAGTGCTTTTGTTCAGTTTCAAGCTACATATGGGAAGCCATTATTAGCAGCAAGAGACTCCAAGTGCTCAGCCAAGGATGCCGAAGCTGGGGTTTTAGCAATGGAAGCACTCCACAAGCAGGTAAATTTTGTAATAGTGTTTCTTTATATCGTGGATTTGGATTGCCATATTAAAGCTGCTATGCACTGCAGGTTATGCCTTTCCTCCTCAGACGAACGAAAGACGAAGTATTATCTGACCTACCAGAGAAAATTATTCAGGACCGCTATTGTGACCTCAGTCCGGTTCAGTTAAAACTCTATGAACAGTTTTCTGCTTCACATGCAAGGAAAGAAATCTCAGCCTTAGTGATAGTAGATGAATCACATGAGAGGAAAGAGGAAACTGTTTCACGAAAGCCTACACATGTATTCCAGGTTTGTACTGGACTGTTGTGTTGCATGCCTGCTCTCTGCTACCACTCCTTGCTGCTTCTTAGTTAACTTCATTATTTTTATTTTTTTTGGTGGTACAGGCTATTCAGTACCTGCTCAAGCTTTGCAGTCATCCTCTTCTTGTTGTTGGCGAGGAGATGAGGGGTACCGTTAGTGTCATGTTGTCAGATCTCATTTCTCCAAATTCTGATGTTGTGTCAGAGCTCCATAATCTACATCATTCTCCGAAACTGGTCGCCCTACAAGAGATACTAGAGGAGTGTGGGATTGGCGTGGATGCTTCAAACACGGATAGCATCATTAATTTTGGGCAGCATAGGGTTTTGATTTTTGCGCAGCATAAGGTAATCCCTGCACTTTCATTTGATGATTTCTGACTTCACCGTCTCCTCTTGAATGACAACTGGTTTAAAATGACTGTGCAGGCTTTATTGGATGTAATTGAAAGAGACTTGTTTCATACTCATATGAAGAAGTGAGTTTACTTTGATCGTGTCGAATTTGGATGTCACATTCGCAAGTAACTGATTTATCTTCTCCACGATCATCCTCCTGGGGTAGCATTGTGGGCCCGGCTTTAACTTGTCGTGTTCCACCATTATTTTCTGTTCGTTCTTTCCCTTAAGAGTGGTATCTCGAGCTTCTATTCCATGAAAAAAGGTTCTTGCCAAATTTGGCAATGACATGTTCCATGGTGTTGGTTGACATCATTTACCTGCTTTTACAAGTTTATTCCTTCTTGTCTGAGCAGTGTCACCTACCTGAGACTGGATGGGTCAGTTGTGCCAGAGAAGCGCTTTGAGATTGTGAAAGCTTTCAATTCAGACCCTACAATTGATGCACTGCTGCTGACAACTCATGGTTTACTTCTCACTTCTCTCTTGATCTTCAACGTGAAGTAGTTCACTAGCTAGTTTTATCCCGTTAAGTGATTTGATTTTTGTGCCTGCAGTGGGTGGTCTGGGTTTAAATTTGACATCAGCCGATACACTCATCTTTATGGAGCATGATTGGAATCCAATGAAAGACCTTCAGGTGTGATGATGCTCATGCTCAATCTGACATGGGCTTTCCTTGTTTACCTCTCAATGTTGGTTTTTCCCTGCTTTTTATCTTTTTGGTCCTATCTATCAGGATTAAATTTCTTCTCTCTCAATGGGTTTGTCTACTCAATTTTACTTCATTTTCGATACCTTTTCATTGAGCGGTTGACAAATCTGTGTCAAAGCTGTGTATTTCACATACTTTGCTTACCCATTGAGACTTCTCTCTCTGTCTTCTGATGGAAAAATTCGAACTTGTACATTATTACATGCATAAGTTGTCTACTTCTCTAATCATATACCTGTTCACAGGCAATGGACAGAGCACATAGGCTGGGTCAGCGGAAGGTGGTAAATGTACATCGTCTTATCATGCGTGGAACGATTGAAGAGAAAATTATGAGCCTGCAGAGGTTTAAGGTATCAGTTGCTAATACGGTTATTAATGCCGAGAATGGCAGCCTCAAAACAATGAACACAGACCAGCTGCTAGACTTGTTCACTTCAGCTGAGAGCAACAGAAAGGTATTCTTATTGGTTTCAGCTCTTTGTTTTCTTATGCCATATTTTGGCTGTTTGTGTCGTCTGCGTGAGCGTGATTATGGTAATAATTGAACAAAAGACCTTCTATATATAACCGTGTGAATTTCAACTTAGTTTTTTAACTGTTTGATCTGAATTCCTCGGGAAGTTCATAAATTCTAAGTGAAACGTTGAGTAAACTGCTAAAGCTTTCTCCCTTACAGCGAGAAAACCGTTTTTTCTATCCCATCACCCTTAATCTGCTTCCCATCTCTTTCCCAATTGCTTATGAAATTCCTGTCACACGTTTTGGTGATTCTAGCTAGTATTGCAATCTATGACGGGTTTAGAAACCCATACCAATGTTCATTGTTTTTTTTTTTCCATGTAAGCTCTTGAACACTTGATAGGTTTTTTTTTTTTTTTTCCATCGCTTATGCTTTTGCTTGCAGCAAAATGTGTGTATTCTATTCCAAGTCTTTATTGTTACTATCTTGCCTTATAACGTGTTGAAAAAATTGTGTGTGAACAGGCAGGAGCTTCTTCTAGGTTCTCAAACGCAAGTGATGATGGAAGTTCAAAAGAGTCAGGTGGTGGTAAACGGATGAAGACACTCCTGAGTGGTCTGGACGAGCTGTGGGATCAGTCGCAGTATACGGAAGAGTACAATCTTGGCCAATTCCTGCAAAAGCTTAACAATGGCTAATGGCTAATTAATTGTAAGCAATTTTGACTAATCCCGAGATTTTGATGTCGAGTCTCATATATCTTATCATTCATTTCATTTAACCTTGATCTTTCTCCCTCCCTCCCTCTTGTTTTTGGTTTTCCTTTCAAGTACATAAAACCCTTTCGAAATTTGAGAGGATGGAAAAATCGCCCCCCTATGTTAAATATCGGGTTGATGATTTATTTTTCAGCCCCATTTCATGGGGTTCTTTTGCCCAAAAAAATGATTTTCTAGAAAAAGATGAGCTGGATTAATGCTGTTTTAAGCTTGGATGGGATCATCTGTTCGGTGCGCATTATTACTAGACGGTGATGGTATCTTCTAGCTATTGTCGAGGAGGTTATGTCTTGGGTCCGGCATCGAACCTGCCTTTTTTTTTATGGATGGAGTTGCAAGTTTGACCCTCGTGTTGTATTTTATCAGTTCATTGCCAAGTCTATTGGTTTAGAATTCCGGTTGCTGTAAATAAGACGAGATGTGTACAGATTCCTGTCTTCTTCTGTTGAGTCGGTATATAAAGGAATGTTCAATGCCCAATGCATCTCTCTCTCTCTTTGTTGTTTCGTGTAGCTTGCTCCCATAAATTGCGTTAAAACGGATCCAGTGGATCTGTGTTATCCTATTTGCAGTTTAATCTAATGCATTTCTGTGTATTCGATTTATATTCGTTCTCTGGCTCCTTCGCCGTTTTTAAAAAATATGGGAGCTTATACCTTGATCTTACATGGGCATGTAGATTAGGCTGTAAAGGTTATTATCAAAAGTCTATTGGTTGGTTGGTTAAATGCGTACATCAGGATTTGCACGTAGATGAAGAGTTGTGAATTCATAGTTGCCTATGTTTTCTTGGCCGTGAAGGCAAATAACACTCACATACATAATATGACATTCGTCTACTTTATTTTCTTATTTACTCTTGTTCATTCGGAATCTGACATTTTCTAGTCCCACTCAGTCAAGATCTTCTAGATGTTGGAAACTATGAAGATGCGATATGGCATCTTTGCATTGATGAGTGAGGTCTTGCGGTTGCTTGTGAGCATGGAGTTCTTTAAGGTTATTCTTCTAGTCGATTTTATTTTTGTGATTTTGCGAAGTTTGTTGCAGACTTTTCTACGATCACTTGGCTGTTTACTTTCTTCTCTTTATTGATAATGTTTCCATCTTTGCAATATGGCGTTTGATGAATATGCAATTGATGGATACTTTGGTTTAGAACATTACACGTCGAATTGTAAGTGTTGATAGCATTAATTGTCTCCTTCCATCAACACTAGACTTTGATTTCATACACGGTGTCAATGATGGTACCTTTAAGGCTTTAGTGTCACTGTAATAAAATTTGATGGTGCACTTGTAATAAAATTTTTCATCGTCATATATTAAAAGTTCTAGCTTTATTATTTGATTGGTTGCCTCATGCGTGATTTCAACTTGCTCTTCTCTTGACTGTTGAACATCGTACCGTGACACAAAGGTTTCAACTTGCTCTTCTCTTGACTGTTGAACATCGTACCGTGACATAAAGGTCCCAATTCGTCGCTAGCATCAAAAGTTCGATACAATGCTTCTAATCTCTTGTACGCGTTAATCACATAACATGTCAATATGTGTATTATGGTAATCTGTTTAAGCCATACCAATGTTTTTTGCTACAAAAGGGTCGTCGCCGTCGCGTCGGCGTTGGACTCACCAGTGAGTCATGTATAATTTTGACTGATTGGTTTGATTTTCTTTGTCTGTTCGGTGGGATACATTCTATATATGCCAGAAGCGAGAGAAAGGAGACAAGAAAGTGCACTCATTTTTTGTCTCATGTTAATTGTTTCATTCCAAATAACAAGATGGAGGTGATTCTAATGAAAACGAGAAAACATTTTTTGAGGAATGTATAATTAAAATAAGGTTGTTTTGTTTAGCTTTTGTTCTTGATTTTTAGACCAAATCCACTCGTCGTACGTATAGAGACCACAATACCATACCACATCTCCATTAAACGTTCGCTCACAATATCATAAAAAAGAAAAAACGTTGAAACTTTAGAGATTGTACAACAATACCATCACGAAATCAAGAGCATGGCTAATTGCCAATTTCTCAATCACGGACAAATCTACAAAAACACATCAAGAAGCAATACCAACGCACAAATACATGATCGAGGAGTGGTGAAGCTTTATTCTGAATATAAAACGACAGAATGACACAACTTCAACTCAACATCCCCGAAATCATTACTAATTACGATGAGTACTAAAACTCACTCTGTTTTGTGTATTGTTCATGAGAACTTCTCATGTGATGGATGGACAATAAGCGATCAATCACATGAATAATCTCATGAACAATACACAAAACAGAGTGCACCAAGCATTTCTATCTGGGATTACTCCTCAAGCACCACCACCACCACCACCTAGCCCCATCAAGGCTGCAACAGCGTTGGCTATGTTCTTCAATATCTGAGCCTTGATCTGGCCTCTTCGTGGAATCGGCCTAGCCTGATAACAATAACCATACGCCATGTTCTTTGGCTCAGATGGGTTTCTCTCTCTCTTTTTCAGATGGCTGCAAAAATGGATGAATGATTCAATGAAAGAATTGATTAGTATTGTAACAGGGGACAAAGGGGGGAAACGGATGAGAGGATTTTTAAACAAAATCGATGTCAGAGAATCTGATCTGGGTATTTGCAGAATGATTGGAGAAAGAGAGATTTCATGGAAGTGAACTGCGAAGAGATCTGGTAGTTTGATTTTTTTTGGGAAAGAGAAAGAGGAATCAATGGCTTATTTATAATTCGGAAAACCATTTTTCTGTCAATCATGTTTATTGAGTTCACATTGAAATCTTCTTACATTTTGTGTTCATTTTTTTTGTGGACACACAAACGTTTGTGCGTGATATATTCGATCAGGTGATATAAACTTTTGATCAGTATTACGAAATGATCCAATGTTAACTTTTGAAAAAATATTATAAAATATTAATAATAACCATTATGTATTATTTTCTTCGTTTCATCATAAATATAATATTTATTTTTTATGTCCCGTCATAATTATAACATATTGAAAATTTTTATCTAAAAAAATAAAAAATCAATCAAATTTAGGTACAGTACATCCACTATATCCTCTAACAACTACTACAGTAAATCCTAATATCATTAAAAAAATATTCTTTCTTCACCAGATTCCATAAAAATTCAACACACATATAAAATTCCGTGCGGATCAATTTATGACATTTATTATGAAACGGATGAATATAACCTGTGACCAATAGAAAATATAAATTGTGCATTTTAGATGAGTAACGAAATCTTTTAAATTGCTTAGAAAATAATAAATAGAGAGAGAAATGTTGCAAAGTTTATGGGACGAAAAGAATATTTTTTTAAGGAATTTTTTTTACAGAATTGTTGATAGATATCCTATGGTGACTTAATTACACAAAAGGGCTTGATGAATTTGTGGTTAGATTCTTAGATTTGAAAATTAATAATTGAGATTAAAATTTTTTATTTTTTTTATAATTTCATTCTCAATCCCATAATCAATTAAAAGATTATTTTTCTTAAGTATAATTATTATATCCCAAATTCAATTTTCTAAAATATATTAGTTCAAATCCCACAACGAACTGATAACGACGACGCACTAACGACGATAACGAGAAGCTCACAATGACGATGATGAACTCACTATAACGATGATGACGATGAATTGACGACGACGATGATGAATTGACGACAGACAAGATGACAACAACGATCGAGGGTGTTTTTTGAAAAAAAAACCTCCGTGGTACTGTTGTGAATGGGGATGGGGTGTGTTTTTTCTAAGTGGTATATTTTGGTGATTTTGCAAAAAATTTCGGTTCTTGTCGTGATATAATTTTATTTCTAATTCATCGGGCAAAAAGAATAAAAAAAAATACTAGTGGGATGGAGAGAGAGTGAAAGAGCAGAGTGGTACAAACCTTTTTGCTTCGTGCCCAAGGAAGATTCATTACACCTAAGGGTGCGTTTCGGAGTCACAAAATTCGACACCAAACGCGTATTGCACACTGCATTAATTTGTTTATGAATAAACTTTTGGAAAATAAGGACTAGCTAAAACAGCACGAAAATGGTTCACGTCAGATTCGCCTATATTTCATCTCTATGTTCAGCATTTTACTACGGCGGCTCCCCCGGATAGTGCGGATGCGTTGCCAAAATTTTCTACTCGATCGGTCGTAAATGAATTACCAAACTTTTCCATATTGATTTGTTCCATAAAAAATACTACACTTCGACATAAAAGTTTAAAATTTCCATTTATACCTTTTACATTGCATTATATTATCTTGTCTCACTATTACTCCCTCCGTCCTATATTGGTTATAACGTTTCACAGTAATTGTATTATTTATTATATTTTTTGATACGTTATTTTTTATTAGTAAACGATATGATACAAATATTATTTTATCCCAATCTTATAATTCATGATATGTATATTATGTTTGATGTTTCACGATAAATTTATAAAAAAAATCGTTCCTTCATCCGACGAATTATTCATAATACCATCACCTTTTTTATTTATGTGTATAAAAAGTGCAATTTTTTTGAAACGTAGAAAGTATTCTACTGACACTCCGATTCATTTACAATGGGTAAAGCTGGGGAGAGATTTGTCACAAAAACCAACTCTTATATCAGTATACATTCGCCTATGGGTTATAATTTTTCTGGGACAAATATCGTAATTAATTTTCATTTTTAGATAGTTGTGAGAACGTTCTATCAGAACACCACAAAAGCACATCCAAAATCACACAAGTATACTAGTCGCACAAAAGGTATTACAGGGCTCTCTTTCTTCTTTTTTCCAAAGCTATCTGCTCTTTAGACAGTACAAAATACAAACCCCACTTCCCTATTTATAGGGTTGTCGCTATGTCGCCAATATCCACCACCTTAATTGTTCGATAGCAAGAAACTATTCCCTATAAGCTAATGCTATAACTTCACGCTTTTTATACGATGCTGGCTGTGCCAATCATTTTTATGACACGCAAAAATTTCCCAAAACAACCAACTATTACTTGGTCCGCTGTTCAGGTTCTGATCCATTCCAAGTGAACACACATGCTGTGCTAATGAACTCCATGCGATCCCAAATATATAGTCAGATTCTTGCGCAAGATCATTAACATTATATCGACCTTTACTGATAGTAAGGCTTGTAAATTAGGATAAATGGTCGTACCTCCCTGCGTCATTACTATAAAAGACACCGCTGAAGACGCCTTGATACAACGTTATATATGAACTCCGGCACACTAGCATTAGGTCGAGGCCTCGAGGGCATCAGTATAGCAGTTGCAAGATAGAAGCCAACGGACACCATTGAGTCAGTTAAGTAGTCCTTAGCCTATGCACATGGTTCAGTAGCGAGAGAAGATGACTCACAAATCTCAATACATAGAATCCAACCATTCATTCGAAGAAACAAACATTGATATATCTCATACAAGGCTATAACAGCAACCGAGGTGTCTTAATAAGAGTCTCCATATCATAGAACCACAATCTTTGAATTGAAACTACTAAGAGACAAGGTCAAATACTTACGGCAAGGAATCAGATAAAAAAGAATAAATAGACTAGTTCGATGTCCAAAATGACAGCTTCCCAAATCTAATTAACCATTCAGGAATAAGTCTATTTGCGAATATAACGGGCAAACCAACTAAACTGCGTTTCACAGGCGACTGGGCAAGCGTATTAAAAAACTATTTGAACACTCACACGGGGTACATAAAAGAGATCAACATAAGAAATCATTCATCTCACAAAACAAATATACCCAGCACTTGCAAAATTATCCGTTACAGAATGTGCCTACAGTCATTAATCAACGATCCTGTCTCTCAATCGATTGAAAGGAAAGGTGCCGCACATATCATACAATACACTTGCTATATGCCAAATGTATATATAAATCCAGAGGTAAACGGATATATCATAAGCAGAAGTAAGTCATGTTACCTCTGTAATGGAAAACTAATCCTTCACATGCCGGTCTGTAGACCCAGTCTTTGCATCACCTGCACCCCTCAACTCGATTTTGCGAACTCTTAAACGTTTCAATATACATGACAGATTGGAATGACGTCGTCGTATTCATATAACCGACCCCATTTGATGAGATAAAGACTTGATTTGTTGTTGTTCATAAACGTTTCAATATACCAGTTACACTATACCGTCATCAACCATCATTAGTCTTCATATTTTCTACAGTGCAGCAGTAAACAAACCTATATCTGGAGATTTCTCCGATAACTCAAAATGTACACATTAGCCAAGAATACCCCTAGATATTCAGAAATCACAATGCCAATTTGGCTCTTCCTCAAAGGATCAGGTAAACACTCAAAAAATACAAATTCTGTGACGGTTAAATGTCAGAAAACAACAAAATTTGATTGAAGGGTGAAAAGCAAAGAAACTAGAATATGCAATCTTCATATGACTTCCTCTTTTTCTATTTAAAAAGATCAAAGCAGTTTCACACGGAAAAGTATAGTCAGATGTCTCACAATCACATCACACCTACAACTTATAGTGAAAATGAGGTGCAGATATCATATTGATGAAAAAAACTCTGCAAGCAACACCTGGTTTTTGAACTTCCAACAGCAAGCAACACCACATACCGCCGAGAATCATGGACCAAAAGCCATCAGATATGTTTCTACTGCATCTTTGTATGTCACTGTATTTACTGACTTTGCCTGAAAAACATTGAAGGCAAAGAGTAAAAAACCAGGCCATATGCTATCTCTTTATGCCATTTAGTACATGAATGGCATCAAGACAAGCAAAACACAAAGTCAGTATAGGCAGCAGATGGAAGCTCAACTTTCAAGAATACAAATCATCAAATAAACGGTGTACATGCTAGTCAACATAACTATGGGGTTAGTTCGCATAAGTAGGGGTTAGATTACGACATTGCATCAGTATGGAGCTAGATTGCAACGCCGTGGGGTGAGCTTGAATTAAAAAGTTACGTCTACTGTCAGGGTCAGCATCCTAGAGGAAACCTAGTGCTAAAGAGAATAGGCACCCTAAGCCATCATCTGATAGAGATTCCAATATGCATGACTGTAATAGATAATGGAAACAAACTTAACAGGAAAAAAAATACAGGGATGAAATATGCAACAATTTAAAGAAAGCACAATTTTTTTTATTCCATTCGACCACACAGATTACAGAAAAAAAACCACAAAAGAAGGAAATTGAAAGCAACCTGCTACAGGAAATACAACCCGTACGCTGGAGCTGCAGGAACCAACTTGTTGCCAAGGAATGGATACTCTTGCTAGCTTCAGCTCAACCTGTTGCTGAAAATACAGCAACAGGTTGTCATCTATGACTGAAGTCAAACACCTCTTGCATGATGAATCAGTCATAGGTCCATTTCACTATGAACAAAGCAAAGCAGCCAAATACATCTGGTTACACCAAACACCCAACTTCCAGAATGTTGGATTCCCTCAACTTGCAACGCAAGGACAGCCACAGTGTCTCATCTTATCTCAATAATGCCATCATTGGGACAAAAGGTCAGCAATCGTCCATCAAACATGTTCTGACCCAAGAGAGAAGATAAAGCATAAGATCACATCCCAAATGACCTTCTGTTATACAGGTTAGCAGAGTTAGGCATTTGAAACTTGGGATCTTCATAACCACCATACAATTTGTTATAACCCTGTCTCTCATTCCTGAGGGCCTCTGCTACATCATTACCTGCCTGAAGTTCACTCCAAGCATCCCAATGGCCATTCGACATTACAGAATTTCTGGGCTGATGGAGAGGCAACTGTGAGAGAGGAGATATATTCCTGGCTGCTGATTGTTCAATATGCCTCGAGGCAAAAGCATAAGCATCGTTTGGCATAGCAAAACCATCAGTAACGTTACCATATCTAGGGTTTTGGTGAGAGGCCAGCGACGAATGCATCAAAGGCTTAAGTTTAACCTCATTTACAGAAGCTGCAGACTGAGCTGGGAAAATGCTCCGCAAATCAAACCCTAAATTGTTCATTCCATTGCTATGTCTCCCCTTGCCAACTGCCAATATAGCCGGATCCAAAAACTCAATATCTCCATGACTGCTCATGTTTGCACCCGATGATATTTGGTATGTGTTTCGCAACAGGGAGGATGCATCAGGGGAATGAATACCTGCAAAAATGGACAAAATATGCCAGATTTCAACCTCAATAACAGAAAAGAGATCATCCAACACACGAGTTCATCATTAAAAATAAAATAAAGAAAGAAAAAACCAAATTGATCAGACTGCTACACCTGATTTGAAGTCCACGATTAGAGCATTTCTATCGTGAGAAGAGAAACCCGGAGGAGGTAACCTACTTGGCATGGAAAAACCAGGAGGTGCTGAGATAGGTGATTTTGTTGCTGAAAACCAGATCCACAAGATAGCATCAGTAAGTACTAGAAGCAGCATCATAACACAAGTAACAAGTTACACAACAGAAGATGGGACAGAAATCTATGGAAACAAAAGCTTAGAATTTTGGTATTGAAACTCAAATGAATTCTTACTCGAGGAGAATCCAGGTTGACTGCTAAAAAAATTGTCAGACTGAGGTGTGACACGTTGTTGTAATCCGAGATCGGTACCAAGTGATGGCACATATGTCTCCCTATTTTCACTGTATGGTTGGCTGAATGAATTTCTTAAAGATCCTTCCCCTGATATGTTAACTGATTGCACAGCATCAAATAATGGCTTTCTTGACTCATCCTGCCTTGCAAACGAAAATCTAGACTGGTTGCTGTTTTGAACTTTCTGAGAGCTCGGTATGCCAAAGGACGCATGTGGTTTATCAGGTTCACCCAATAATTTAGCCACATTATGGGGGGATGTCAAGGATTCATCCCCACCATCCAAATCCAGAGAAAGAATGTTGGATATAATGCGGCTCTCTATATCCAAGTTATGGTTGGGGTCTGCAGTAGCCACATCACCATCAAATCTTCCCCTCTGGATCCCTCTCCCTTCATTCGAGAGTCTATCATCCATGTATGAGGAGCTGATAAAATTCTCCAAATGCCCATTTGATAAAACAGATGCAGCAGATTCTTCCACTGTTGTCGCGAAACTAGTGCTAGCATTTTTATGTACAAGCGGGGGATTTGAGTTGTAATTAACAGCATCATTTGCATTAGCATGCTGCAGAGTCCTTGCAAACTGATTACTCAAAAGACTACCAGAAGATGATTTTGCAAGCGTCAAACTGGATGATGATGCATCAACAGGCATCGGTATAACAGAGGTCTCCAGAGTTCCAGAGAACATATTCTGTACTGCAGGCGTGATAATATCTGATCTCCAATCAAGACCATCCCTTGATGCATTATTGAGCTCACCTGCAAATGTGGAAGCTTTGACCACTGGTGTTACCAACTGTCCAAATTTCTTAACATCTCCCAGCCGCAAACCATGATTTCCAGTTAGCAAAGGCATATCCCAGTTAAATCCATTACGTTGACGGGACTTAAAATCATCAACCTTTACTTGCTTCTCCGCACTTACAGATGAAGCATCAGCACTAAATTTCTGAGGCTGAGCATCATGAATTGTATTATCCTTCTCAACGCATGAGAGATCAAAGTGTTCGTCAACACTAGGAGGGCCACTGGAAGAAACTCCAATTCCCTTGCTGATATCACCAGTCCCCAAAATGGTATTGTGTAGCAAGCCAGCTGATACGACAGGCACAGGAGCTGAAGGAGTGACTGAAACATCTGATACATTCTTTCCAGGATTTGTCCCATTATGGAACTGCAGTGGTTCCACAGATTCTAACTGACTATTGGGTTGCCTTAGACCACTTTCTTCCAGCCGAAGGGGCTGCTTTCCCACACCAACAACTGATGCCTGCGTATTACCTGGAACAATAGAAGAAATTGCCCCTGATCCAGATGGTTCAGAATTATGCTTAGAAGGTCCATTTGCAAAAAACACGCTTCCACCTGCTGACTGGACATTTAATGAGCGTGCTGCCCTGATACACAAAAAAGGGGGTTCTTAGCACGAACAGCCAGCGCAGGAAACATAAAGGTCAGCATATCAAAAGGCTTACCAAGAAGCTGCTGGGGGAAGAGCACCGGTCCGGCAAGAACTACTAGGTGGGGTAGAAGCCCTAACAGCTGTTACAGGAGTCTGTGGACAGATAACCATCAATTACACAAGATTCACCAGCATCATGAACATCAGGTAACAATATCACGGTTTTCCCAGGTCTAACACGTCTTTAGGTCAAAATTAAGAATCACTATCAGAAAAATTCGCCTCTCATATTCCCATTAGAAAATTATCAAATTTTATAAATATCCAAGTTGCACAGTAGAATAAATGCACGTCCATAGTCCAGTTATGATGTTACTTAACGCGCGAAAGACACAGATATGATCCTCTCATGTAGAGCTTATGTTTTATTTTTCAAGTAATTATATATACTGAACAGGCCATATGGACATCGATTGCAAAAGAGCCTTGATACTCAAGACTGAGAGAGCACCAAGTAAACCCATCACATATCAAAATCCACATAAAAAACTGGATATGGTTTCACGCAAACGATCATAAAACAATTCTAGTTGCTTCAGTCCAAAGTCATGAAAGATGACACTATAGCATGGAACTACATGGCTGGGGTATACAAAAAAGGTACTATCGTATGTAATGTCAGCTATTGGCTATTGCATCTCAAAAAATTAGAAGAGTGGAGGTTCTTACATTTGTAGCACCTTTAACAGCAGGCTTTGCAGAGGGCGCAGAGCTGTTGCTGCAATAGTCATCTGATGGGGGAGGCAATACGCTTCCAGATCGTCTTTGCATGTTGTTTACACCCACAGTAATTTGTTGGGGTCTTCTACTCGACCAAAAAAAAAAAAAAACCATTAAATGATAGTCAGCAGTGGTGACCACATTAGGCAACTTACCAGCAGAAGAACCAAAAAAAAGAAAAAAAAGAAAAAAAAAGCAAGACTGAACTCCTGAGAAACAAAGATTGAGATATAAATCAGTCTTTCCTAACACCTTAGAAAGAGATCAACCATGACTCTAGCGACAAAATGACAAGGTAAAAAACTCGCACAATTAGACAACACTGTTAACGAACTGCACCGGATGCAGCCAGTTACATCATATCAACACACATTCCAAGTTATGTGTCATAGTTACAGTATTATAAAGGAAACCACTTTATCTTGTTACATTGAACACAAATGACATTTTAGAAACGACTCTTATTTCAACCTAAGCACCAAATTGAAACATTTCACAGATCACTTCATTGTGGTGGCAAAGAGTACTAAGAAAAAAGATGCACGTAACTAATCCACAATAAGTCGCTCTAGCTGATATAATATACATATTGTCTATATTTGCATTAGAATATGCAAGGAAATAAACAACATTTACACTTGCAGAGAAAATTGGTTAATATAAGAAATCAACAATTATAAGAAATCAAAAATTGGTTAATACAAAAGTCAAAGCTCACAAATCTAAACCAATCAACCCAACAAATAGAACTTTAACCAAAGAACATTAGGTACCTTGTGTAAGATGAAATTATCTCATCTTTTGAAAAACTATCATCTTGGGGACCAACCTCGTGCAAGTATAGGCAATCAGGGTTGTTGCATGCCTGGATGAAAAGTGGCTCAGCGATCATTTAACACGAGACAGCAACAAGCAAAATAGTACATATTGATTGTTGCATACCCCATTTTTCAGCCATGCATGACAGTACTTAGTGGTTCCAAAGCATGCCCTGTGAAAGACAACTTAACCTTATGTAATTCTGAAAATGTAAAATCATGAAGGATCCTTGCAATAGTTTGACAGTTATCTACCTCAAAGATCTCCCCTCCAATATAAATCCATGAACAGACTGAATGCATCGAACTGCTTCCTCTTCTTTTGTGAATGTAATATATCTGAGACCACAATAACATGATAAAGTGCATTAACATAAAATATACTATACGCCAGTGATGAATACTAAAGCCTAAAGATTCACTTCAAATTCCGGAAACCTAGGCCAGAACATATAAAGAGGCCACTATTCCGTCAAAACCAAACCATAAAGGCTTAGAGTTAGCTTCACTATGAATCAAAAAATTTATGGCACTAGACAAATGAATTTTTTTTCCATATCGGCATAAAGTTAGCTTTAATGTTTGATAGCACATCAACTTACACACTACAAGTACTGTTTGGAAACTGCTGGACACTACCACCAGATGTACGGGATATAGAAACCTTTAAAACCTTCCCATACTGACCAAAGTATTCCTTGCGCTGAAGCAGCTGCTAAGAGAGGCAACAGAGAATGAGAAAGAAAATATATACAGATGAAAAAAAAAAAAAAACAGACAAAAGACAGAATAGATTATATACATCTTCTTCCGCCAGATTAAGCGGTAGACCAACTATATAGACGAGATTTCGTTGAATCACTCTAACACTGGTCAACTGTTTCCTTGCTTCAGTAGCTTTACTCTTCGCCTTTTGCGACTTCCTTCTTTCCATGCTTATTTCAGAAGCCAACCTGTGATTATAAAACTCATGCAGTAGTGAGTACCATTACACAATCGATCATGGAAGTAACACGCATGGAAATTTTGCTTGATAAAAGAGAAAATAAGTGACCTTTCACATTTAGCTGCCGTCCCCACAATCTTCTCCTTATCATAAGGAGCGCGACAAGCAGGACAACGACCCTCAGTCTCATCCTTCTCAACCATGTCCATTATGTGATGCCAACACCATACACATATCTGGCAAAAGTGGCATATAGAACCATCAGAGTCAAGCAGGGTGTTTTCAGAAAAGGGTCAAAGTAAACTACAACACAAGCAGCAAGTCATTTTAGAAGAAGATGGTAAAAAATTTAGCAGTTTTATTTAACATTTGGACCATTATAAGGAGTACTATTTCATTCTAATTTTTTCATTCCCTACGTAGAGGGAGCAAGGTTGCAAGACATGGTTATACTTAAAATTAATGTACCCAAACGTGAGAAATTCAAATCACGTATACCAAATAAGGGAACATAGAGACAGGACACAATAATTCTTTCCATGAACTACACATCTACCCTGAACCAAAAAAGATCGTTCAGTTGTTAACAGTGGGTACGAAAGAAAGAAAAAAAAACAGAGAAATCAAACCTCATAACCACATTTGCAGGGCTTCAACTGCTGGTCAGTCAAATCCATCTCCTCAGCACAGAGAGGACATAGCTTCTCACCCTCATCACTCATGGTTGCACTGAAAAATCCAATGATACCAACCATCAGGTACACAATAGCAGACTCAATCATCACACACTGACAAAACTCGAAGCCTAAACATTGGAAACTCTAACTTGATAAAAACACTACCTTTCACTATAACCATTCTCCGACAAAGGTGCATATGCTCAAAACAGAAACAACCAAAACCACAAACAAATCGACATGGAATTCCAAATCAATATTTTCCCGACCTTTCATAGACACTCATCAAAAGTTTAGGAGAAATGAACCAGCAACTGAACCATTACAATCTGCACCTTCTCATACACACCATTACATCTAAACCTCTACCAATCATAAAACATCAAGAAACCACATTTTTTTTTTTCACTCAGAAACCGAAAACACCTCCACCACTGCGACCACTAAACCGACAAAAAAATCACGCAAACGACACAAATCATGATACAACAATGCCGCAACAAACCGAAACAACTCGGGCAGCAACTCACTAGAACCGAGAAATCAATTAGGGTTTTTGACAAGCCACCACACTTCCGATCAAGAAGATACACGAATCCAACCAAGCCTATCAAAAAATCTAATCCCTACAATCAACACATGCAAAACCACTTCACCGAATCCCAAACCCTAAATACCACCAAAAACACTCGAAATCAGGAACAAAATCGACGATCCTGGAAGCAACAGAATCGAAATCGAACACGGCATCGATTGGAATAGTCGGAATCGAAGTGAATCGAGGAAGTCGACAGATGCACTCACAGTGAGCGGATCGGCGGCCGATGAAGAGCAACAACAACCTGCGAAAAAAGGGAACACACAAGAGAGAAAGAGAGAGAATATGAAGCGATGAAGAGAGGATCAGAAACGCGAGATGGGGAAATATGAGACTCACTGACCCAAAAAAAATATTAAATAAAATGAGAATAAGAATAAAAGCCTTAGAGAAATTAATGGAAATGGAAAAGGAAAATAATACACTGTTTTGTTGCCTATAATTTTAATTTTGATTTGTATTTGTGTTTATATTTTTTCTTTGATTTTTCTTCTTTGCTATGGTGTCTGTAGCGTTGGCGTTGGGCTGTGCCTCATCACTGCGTGGTTGTCAATTTAAATAGTGGGGACTGGTTCGCGAATGCCACTGGGGTTTTGGCTATTTACGGTTTTGCCTAGCCTGGAAACTGACGTGGGTCTGATGTCAGGTTGGGGAAAGGGGGAATCGCGGTGGTTTGAGGGTACAATATCGAGATTGCCCCTGGATTTGAGTGGGGTGGGCTGGGATTTGTAGGGGTAGAAGTGGGTATTGGAAGATTTTGCTTTCGATGGGATATAAAAACCGTAGTAAATGTGTGAATAGAGAGGGAAAAGTCAAAGTTTAGGGATAGAAGTTGAGTTGGATTTTTTTTATTGATATTCAACAAGAATCAAAATTAAGATCACTCATAATTTATTAGATCAAAAACAGAATCCATCATAATTCGACTTAATCATATTTGGTTCGTGTTAAAGGTGTTGTGTCAATTTTGGACAAACCTATGAAAACATTTGTTTTGGAGGCTCCATGTTTTGGACAAACCGTCTGTTATTTGAACTCATGATTCCAAATTGTTCACTGTGCAGTTTTGGTTTTCTATTTCGATTCTTGCACTGATGCAATTTTGGAGACGCCCTTACCAAAAGTTCCAAATTTCATAGTAGAAACTTGATTTTCTGATAAGCATGTAATTATACGTTGCTATAATCTAAGCAAGCTTTTAAGAAATGAGAAATGTGCTTACCTCGTCATGGATGACAACTGCTTGTAGTAGTTCTGACGCACTAGCTTGACATAGCTTAGAAAGAAAATCCAAGGCAATCAGTAATGAATTCAATTTCAGAACCTTCTCGAGCAATCTTTGTATAGGAATGTTGAGGATGAATGCCAGAGAACGCTCGAGGATGTCATCTCGGATTGTGAATTTGGATGAAGAGTCACGTGTTGCATGAACAGCATCCATTCGACAAAAACAAGCAGGAAGAATCCTTCTCGTTTTGAGCCGGAAACTAGGATCAAATCCAAGAAACAATAGGAAAGATATGAGACAAAAAGATAGAAGGGAGTAAATTTGATTGACATCCTGGATTGAAGAGGCATGTGATCTAACGAAGGAGTATATAATGCCCGAAACCATCCTTTGACTGGGTCGGTCTCACCACAAAACTTCTGGGCAGAAATGGATGATGTTCACAGAACGAGAAACGAGAGATATCAGAGCTATTTAAATAGATATTTCAGCGTCAATTGTATGAAGTAAAACGCGTTGTTTTAATCACACCGATTACATGTTAATAGAAGGTGTACGCCACTTACAGTTTTCCATGTGTCATACGACGGTAGTAAAATCTTGCATTTCAAATTTTCAGGTTACTTACTGAAGCCATAGGGTGGAGATCACATAAAATGATCCAACATAATGAAAACATTGTGTTTGGTTTGTTCATGTCATTTTAATAAACTATTTCCATCCGGGATTCCTGGATCGTTCAATTTCAGATTAAGGTTTCTCTGTTTGGTTTCGGGACGACCTCTGAGGGTATTGAGTTCATGATCTCATCACGGAACAGTTCAACCTATATTTCAGTTCAGCATATTCAGGATATGCTTATACTAATGTTAGCTCAGCGTATTCAGTTTTGCAACTGATGGCTCCAAATGGTTCAGCTGACAGTTTGCAATTTTATGTTGCATTCCACATCTTCTATAATTGGGACACACTTCAAGTTCAACCCCCACAAAGGCCCGAACACGAGAATTTCCTCACAGTCTTATGCTCAATTGAAAGGTCCATGGATTCTAATTTTGGCAAAAACCAGTGTATATTTATCATACGGGCATTTAGGCTTTAGGGGACTAAAAATATGCTACTCCATTTAACAAGCTAAATTCCAGTAGGCTTCCTTGCTGTAAATATTTGCCTACCCCTGCATTCCTGTTGCGATCTTATATGAAAATCTGATCTCAATTTCAACTCACGTATTCGTCCATGTAAACTGCATATGCCATGCACTAGTATGTCTCATTTATAAAACTACGCAAGAATTCGTTCCATCAATGATGATCGAGATAAAGTTTGACACACATTATTCTTTTCAACAATCACTTAAAATCTTTTTCTATTTGTTGATGTTGCCTTGAGTATCCGAAATCTTAAGAAGCATCAGACGCGTAAACAAACAGCACAGGTGGTTTTGGCCAGGGTTGCGGGCGCAACGGCAACCGTGATGTGGGCGCGACGGCCTTCAGATCTATTTTTGTTTACGGACTCTATAAATAGCTTGTTTTTTAGGGTTCTATAAAAAGACGAAGTTTGTAGATCAGCAGAGGCTATTGTTTGTCGATTCCAGAGGGTTTTGAGTACACACAAAGTGAGATTGAGCGATCAGGTTCAGGAAACGCTGTAAATCATTATTTGATAGTGGATTTCCGTTCTTCCGTGGGTTTTTTTCTTTCCCTTTAGGGTTTTTTCTACGTAAATCTGACGTCGTTCATTTTTCTGCTGATTCTGGTTTGTTGATTTTATTACTCCGTTGTTTTCGTATTTTGTCTCGGATTGTTGTTCGCAACAAGTGGTATTAGAGCACAGGTTGACAGGGTTCAGAATTGTGGATCTAGGGTTTTAGATTCAATTCTTCTATTCTGATTTTCTAGTTGATTTGAAAGGGTTCAAAAGCTAAAATCTCTGTTGTGTTGTTCCTGCTATTTTTGAGACAATGGAGAATACGGCTAAGTTCAAGATTGAGCCGTTTGATGGGAAAAATAACTTCAACATCTGGCAGAGTATGATCAAGGATGTTCTTGTGCAGCAAGCATTATTCAAGACTCTGAAAGGAATCAAGCCGACAGATATGAATCAGGATGACTGGGATGAACTGCAAGCAAAGACAGCAGCTACCATCAGATTGAGTCTGGCGCCACAGATGAAGTATCAGGTTCTGAACGAGGTCTCACCGGCGAAAATGTGGGAGAAGTTAGAATTTGTTTACATGTCCAAGTCATTATCAAATAAACTTTATTTGAAGGCAGATTTGTTTGACCTCAAGATGAAGGAGGGAACGGATCTTAATGACCATATTGCCGAGTTTAATCGGTTTGTGACGCAACTGACTACTCTGGATGCTAGAGTTGAAGAGGAGGATCAGGCATTGATCTTGCTCAAGTCACTTCTTAGTTCCTATGCTACATTGAAGACCACTTTACTTGTAGGTAAAAACAAGTTAAGTGTGGAAAGGGTGACATCAGCAGTTCTTGACATGAGCAAGATAAATCCTTTAGGTTCCAGCAGTTCTGTGGAGGGATATGTTGCTAAGTCAGAGAATAGGGATAGAGGTCATGAAAGGAACAAGGGTAACAAAGGGAAATCCAGATCGAAATCGCGAGGTCCTCGTGACTTATACCAGGTGGAGTGCTACAAGTGTCATGAAAAAAGACACATGAAAGCACATTGTCCTCAGAATAAAAGCAGATTGTTCGAAAAATCATCCAGTTTTGCGAGTATAGCAGAGAATGCGGATAGTAGCGATGGTGATCTCTACGTGGCTTCAGGAGTTGCAGAGTCCCACAGTTTAGCATTAGCAGCTCAAGGCTATACTTTGTTAAATGAGTGGATTATGAATTCCGGGTGCTCATTTCATATATGCCGCGTGAGAGAATGGTTTGATACATTGACGCCATGCAGTGCAGGTTCCGTGTTAATGGGCAATGACGAGGTGTGTAGAGTTGCTGGGGTTGAAACTATTAAGGTCAGAATGTTTGACGGGGTAGTCAGAACATTGGGAGATGTACGATATGTCCCAGACCTTAGGAAAAATCTGATACAGTCGGCACTCTAGACTCAACTGGTTGTGGGATATCAATCAGAGATGGCGTCATGAGTGTGTCAAAGGGATCGCAGGTAAAACAAAACGGGAAAGATGTTAATGTCAATGATAAGCAGATCGAGATACAGCTTCCGGAGACGAATGAGCAAGTTTCTGATCAGCAGGGCTCGAAGAGATTGATCAAATTGATCAGGTTGACCAGGTTGAGCAGGTTGTAGCTGATACAAGCCCATTGCAACAGCAGGAGCCATACAGTATTGACTCAGGTAGAGATAAGCGGAATCCGAAGGCTCCTGAGAGATACGGTTTTGAAGACATGTTTGCTTTCATATTGGTTGCTGGTGGAGGTGATCCTAGTTCTTACCATGAGGCTATCAACTCAGTTGACCGTGATAAATAGTTGACAGCTATGGTGGAGAAAATGGAGTCGCTCAAGAATAACCAAACTTGGGAGTTGGTGAAATATCCGGAAGGAAAGAAGCCAGTTGGTTGCAAGTAGGTGCTCAGAATTAAGGAGGATGAAAAATACAAAGTTCGTCTAGTGACAAAGGATTTTTCTCAGAAAGAAGGTATTGATTATAACGAGATCTTCTCTCCAGTGGTGAAGCACATATCTATTTGATTGATCTTGGCATTGGTCGCAACATTTGATATGGAGTTAGAGCAGATAAACGTAAAGACAACATTTCTTCATGGTTTTTTAGAGGAAACCATCTACATGAATTAGCCAGAGGGGTTCGTGAAATCTGAAAAAGAAGGGTTGGTTTGCAAACTGAAGCGGTCGCTGTATGGCCTAAAGCAGTCGTCAAGGCAGTGGTACAAACGATTTGATGGGTTCATAGTTTCTCACGGATATTCTCGTAGTGAGTATGATCCTTGTGTTTATTTTCGCTTTTGTGATGATGGTTCTATTGTGCTGCTTAGTCTCTATGTAGATGATATGCTAATTGCTTCGAAGAATAGAGATGCAATTCTTCAGTTGAAGCATATGTTGAGCTCAGAATTTGAGATGAAGGATCTTGGTGCTGCGAAAAAGATCCTAGGCATGGAGATTGTCCGTGATAGAGCATCAAAGAAGCTGTGGCTTACTCAGAGAGGCTACATTGAGAAGATTTTGGTGAGGTTCAACATGAAGGACACAAAATCAGTGACAATTCCTTTAAGTGTTCAGTTTAAGCTGTCAGCTCAACAATGTCCAGATTCAGATGAAGAGGTGGAGCGTATGTCTCATGTGCCGTATGCTAATGCGGTAGGATGTCTCATGTATGCTATGGTATGTACTCGTCCAGATATTGCTTAAGTTGTTGGTGTAGTTAGCAGGTATATGGCTAATCCATGAAGAGAGCGTTGAATGCTGTGAAGTGGATTATGCGGTAATTGGCTGGAACTACAGATTATGCTATCTTATTTGATGGTTAGGTTGCGAAGAGTGATGTAGTTGGCATGGTGGATGCAGATTATGCAGGTGATTTGGATTTCAGGAGGTCTACCAGCGGGTATGTATTTACTTTTAGTGACGGTCCCGTGAGCTGGAGGTCACTCCTGCAGGATGTAGTTGCTCTATCCACCACAGAGACAGAGTATATAACTTTGGCTGAGGCAATAAAGGAGGCTATATATGGCTCAGGAATATAGTACAAGAACTTGGTTTTAAGCAGGAAAATGATGTATGCGTGTTTTGTGATAATCAGAGTGCAATCAGGTTTACCATGCTCGGACAAAGCATATTGAAGTAAGGTTTCACAAGATTCAAAATGAGTGGATTCTAAAGACGTAGATTTGCGGAAGGTTCACACAAAGGATAACACAACGGATATGCTAACCAATAGAGTCACTAAGATCAAGTTCAAGCAGTGTTTGGACTTGATTCATGTCACTTCTTGCTGAATGGTGTGGTGGTGCATCCCTCCACACGAATAAGGGATGTAAAGACGTGTCAGGTTATGGCACGGGAGGATCGCTAGTTGCATTCACTGGTTGTGGTGCGTCTACTCAAGTCAAGGTGGAGAGTGCTGATGTTACCTTGAGTATCCGACAGACGCGCAAACAAATAGCACGGGTGGTTTTGGCTAGGATCGCGGGCGCGACGGCCCCAGATCTGTTTTTGTTTTCGGAATCTATAAATAGCTTATTTTTTAGGGTTTTACAAAGAGACGACGTTTGTAGATCGACAGAGGCTATTGCTTGTCGATTACAGAGGGTTTTGAGTGCACACAAAGTGAGATTGAACGATCAGGTTCAAGAAACGCTGTTAATCATTATTTGATAGTGGATTTTCGTTCTCCCGTGGGTTTTTTCTTCCCCTTGAGGGTTTTTCCGACGTAAATCTGACGTCGTTCATTTTTCTGCTGATTCTGGTTTGTTTGATGATTTTATTATTCCGTTATTTCTGCATTTTGTCTCAGGTTATTGTTCGCAACACTATTTATATATTTTTTCTATCGATCCCTCATTATTTGATCATATCTACACAAAAGTGGTTATACGCAGTGTTCCTCGATCTTGGTTCTTGATCTATAGAGCCTCTCTGTTGCTAGACATACATTTGCAAAAGCATCTTTGGTTAGGGGCAAATAATATGCATTTACAAAGCATATGTGATAAATGCCAAAAAAGAAAAAAAGTTCACATCTGCAGAAAAAAAAAAAGGGTTCATTCATGGCATTGAATCGAACTATGATGTGATAGTATCAAATCAAGGTTGAGTCCTCCTCATAAATTGCTATTGATCATAAGCTGACCTGCCCAAGTACCCATTATTGATCTTGCAGGGTAGATACCAGAATTTATTCATCTATTTCTACTTTTTGCTAAAAATTCTATTAGTCTGAATTGATTACCCTGTCTTGAATGTTTGTGATTGAGATGATGATGAGTTCATTGATGATGTGTTTCCATTTTTTCACAATATTGAATGCTTGATTTTCTACGTATTTGTCTTCCCATGTCGTGTCTCAGTTAGCATATAACCACAGTATTCATGTTGTTTTTCAAGTTATACCTCGGGAATACACGTATAATTGTGTCAAAACGATCTCATATATCATGTATTCATGTATATGCATCCCATCTTTATAGTTCTGTATTTTTCCGTACTTCACTAACAGGTTGAAGATGACGTTAAAATCTTAGAGGTTTTAGTAGTGTAGTATTTATTAATAGTTGGAAACCAGCATTGCTACACCAGATGTATGTAGTGACGACTTAACTGAATATACACAATTTTGTTAATGTGATTCATGGAGATATGGAAACCAGCAGTCTCCTGCTAGCTAGATGCCTATTATGACTCGAACATCACAAGTTTGATCTTGTTCGGCCAACCTCCGAGCACGACTATGTTTTGACCAGATAATACAAAGCTCAAGAATCACCTGCAGTAGCTCACTAAACTGCTCCACGAAGAAGAGATTTAGGGATTCTGTGAGCCTGGAACTTGATAATGTAATGATTCAGTGATCTCTGGAGTTTCTCTTTTTTCAGTACAACACTACACTCTACAATCGGTTGTCATCCCCACCCCACATGGCAAGCGGCCTGGACCAACAAGGCTAATGTGCAGGGAGGTCAAGAGTTAAAAGCTGTTGGGTGACAAAATACTTTGTGTTGATAAACCTATCAACAATTCTGTTGATAATTATCGGGTTAGCATTATGTGCTCAATCTACAGTTTTCATTTTATCGAGTTCTTCATGGGGCTAGTTTAGATGTTTATTTTACTAAATAATAGGCTAGGAAACTTATTGCTGATTAGTAGTCTAGCTCACAAGTTCCCTTTTTATTGGGTTTAGTTTAGTGCAATTCTAATCTAAATATTACACTGGATAAAGTAGGGGGAGAGGCATACCGGCGACCATGGACTTGGCTCCGGTAATGGCATGCCAGGAGGGGAATTTTGCACGCGCCCACCCTTTGAGGTCAAAATTTCCTGCCACCGAACAGATTTTCAATCAAGGGGTCGCCAGATGTTAGGAAGAATTGGCTCCTGGAAAGCATAAGGAAACTGGAACTCTAGGCTTTCCGGTTTCTATCTTTCTACCTCAACAAGATAGATACAACAATGGCAAATGATGATATCTATCGACTCAAAAGTGAGCTTGCAAGATACCATATCATTCGGGAGAATCGTTGATGACTTATTAATCAAACAAGCCACGGAGCAAAAGAAACTTATGAAACCTACCAATGGACGATTCACATGGCATCCCAAATGGCACACAAGAATGAAGATAAATCATAACTTCGGGCCCTTGAAACAAGCAACTGAAGCATTTAATGTAGATACAACAATGGCAAAAGAAACTTATGTACTGTAAGTTGCTTATTACCTCTCCAGCAGCTTCAATAGCAGCTAACCACTCATCCGAGAATGGGACGGCACTAGTTGGTACTTCAATAACAAGACCTCCTCGCTTCACATCATCTCCCGATGTTTTCCTGCCACGAAGAAGCACTTGAGGTTGGGAGGAAGACCCAAGTCTTCCCTTGGTGACCAGTCTAGTCAATCCAAGAGGTGAGTTCATTATCTTTTTGTTTTTGGCTTACAATTATAAGCAAGCAAACTTGTCAAACCCAGAGAACCTAGACTTTGCACAGATCCTTTGCTGGACTCTGTTGCAGCTTTTGTTCTTTAAGACAGACTAGTGAACACTCTTCATCCTGTTCTTCTTCAATTCGGCTCACTTGAACAATTTTGAATCCAGATTGATAAGAACACCAAAAAACACGTCAAATAACTTGAAAATGCAAGAAACAACGAAAAGAGTCTTGAAATGACCTCAAAAAACTCAAAAACACATGAAAAGGATAAAAACACCACATAACAACCTCAAATAAGTTGAAAACGCAAGAAACAAGGAAAACAACCTTAAATGACTTTAAAACACTCAAAAACACATGTAAAGGATTAAAACACAAATTGTTCATTCAGCATACAACAATAACAAATCAAGTATTTATCCCATCAAGTGAGATCGGCTATATGAATACTATGGCGTCATTTCAATCTGTCATGTACATTATCTTTTGTAAGATTATGATATTCCATATCATACTTCAAGATTTCTCTCATGATCTTTTTAGGTCTCCTTCCTCCTCTCTTGACATGTGCTAACTCCCAACCTTCATATCTCCTAACATCTCCTAATAGAAGCTGTGACTGGTTTGCGTTTCACATGACCATATCATCTTAGTCGTGACTCCCTCATCTTATCTTCTAATGGAACCACACCCACTTTTTGTCTGATAACTTCATTTTGTATCCTATCTATTCTTGTATGTCCACACATGCACCTTAATATTTTCATCTCGTTTACACTCATCTTCTGTATATACTGTCACTTAATTACTCAACATTCTAACCCATACAATATCGTTGGTCGAATAGCTTGTTCATTCAACGTAAACAATGCAAAATAACCAAGGAAAGGCATAATCCCACGAAGAAAGTGGTTGAGATAAAAAGAAAAAGTACTTACCTTGCCATTTGAGCATTGCCCTCCTCCACGCATGGTATGCCTTGCAACTCATTGGTGCTTTCTTCATTCGGAATATGACATTGGGAAGATGTCTTTGTGGCTTCTGTTAGGCAAGCTGATATTCCTAGTTTGTTTACTGTCTTATGCTGTTCAAGCCTTTCATCAAATGCTGCAGTATCCTCGGATGAATTTCCTCGGGTTGAAGAACAAGACATCCCAACACTGGGATGGAAGACAGAACTTGTACCCTGATCATTGCTCACGAATCCAGATAATGGAGAAGACGGAAGGACATTTTTAGGACTGAACACTGTGCTGTCACCTTGCTGATTGGTAGCCAGGCTTGAACAGGGTCCATCTGTAGTATCAGTCTCTAAGCAGCTTGATGGTGCTTCGTAAACCAGAGCTTCACTCCCTTCATTGGAGATAGCTGCTCTCTGATAAGCATCTCCTACATTAACTATTTTAATAGGACAGCATTCATTCAGAAGACGCTTGTCAAAGTCCGTTCCATCACCAAACAGGACAGCACGATCCAAAGATCCATTTTGCAAATCTTGTTGTTTACCCAGCTCTTGCAAATTTTCAGCCGCTTGTAGGCATTAACTGTGAGCGGCAAAGGGTGTATGCTCAAAGCAGAAACTTTCACTCATATGATTCACCGGTAGGGACTCTACTAGTCTGCTCCCTCCAATTGAGGTAATTTCTGGAATTACATGGACGCTTTCAGTTCCATCCTCTTGAGCCTTCCCAGAAGATTGTTTCCCCTCAAATGAAAGCTCAGTCTTCGGCTGCGAAGAATTAAAATCCTCAATAGGCTCAGGTGACTGCTTATTGGCAATGAAACTTTTTGTTGTCAGCTCATCATGGATTATCAAACTATCGTATCCATCATTATAGTGCAGGCGCTCAACTTCCCCTTGTTGACTATCCTCTCGAGCAGCGTTGCTATCAGCTGTATAGCTTCTCAATGACAGATTATCAGCAACATTATTTGAAGTACCAACAACCGATTCTTCAATACCAATCCCATGACCCAATGGTTCCGAAGCACCCTCCGCCAAATTTTTCTCACTGGACAGACACAATACATAGGTGTTTTCATCAGATTTTGGAGCTTTGTCCTCCGCATGCAAGTTTCTGATTGCACTACTTGATGGACTAGGTGCTGTTAGAGTCCATTGGCCACAAGAAGCAACCATATCTTCCATCAGGGAGTCTGGCCTGAGACCATCATTCTTAAATGATGAATCATTCTTCTGTCCATCCTTTAATGGCACTTCGACTCCTTGGGGCTTCGCTACAGGACTTGCTTCAAGGCATACGTTGGAGTTCTCTCGTGTAAGGTCTTCATAATGTTGAAGTCGGGGTGATTCATCAGGAGGTTTGTGGTGATCCACCATGGATTCTAAATCTGACGAAGCTAACTTATTATTGTCCGCAGATGTCAGTTCATCCTTGAGAGAGACCAATTCACTCTCCAGGTACTTCTTGCTAGGATCATTCTTCTGGAGTTTAGACGAACCAGAGGATGTACCGTTAGACTGCGGAGCAACATTGCCGTTCGTAGACATAACATGGTCTGCCTGTTTACTTGACCCACCTGTTTCATGTGTCGTTTTCAGTTCATAACTGTAGTCTGATGGTGCAACAGCTGAAGCAATTGGGATGCTGGACTTCGCAAGACCAGTGCATGCTTTTGGTGCCTGTATTTTCCCATGAGGTAGGTTCTTAGCTGTGGGTGCATTTGTATGTAATTGAAAGTAGTTGGTAACATCAGATAACATCATTCAACCGAATAAACCATTCATGATACATGTGCTTCTACAAATTACAAATAACATTTTACAGATGTCCACTTACCTCACTGAAGAACTTCAAGGACGGAGAAGGCATCCTTAATCCTGATGGTTTTGTTGCTTGCACAGGTACTGCTTTACTGCTTGCAGCACCATCATATAATTGGTGTGAAGGGATTCCAAGTTTTTTTGTGTTCCATTCACAACTTTGGCGTGGCCCAACTCACTCGGTTCATGTGCTTTATTCGTCGTCACCTTCGAAACCTTGACTTTTTTCACTGCAGTAGGTGGATGATTTGTAAGTGTATTTGATTCCCTACAAGAGCTAAGCTGAAAATACAACATAAATTTATTAAATTTAAGGAGCATTCGTTAAAAACTTAAATTCAAGTAAATGAAATACAAGCCGTGCTCCTTGCTGAAATCTGAGAAAGAATTCTACTAGACTGCATCCATGAGCACTTGTTGCAGCATTTGTGGTGCTCCTAGCTTTGGAGTCTCCTTTCAAGTCTGTAGTCTTCGGGATGCCAGCCCCTTGTTGATTTACAAGTTAGAGAAATGTGACTGCGGTAGAGGAACAAAAGGTTTTCATTTTAAAAACACCAACGGCATAAATAGGGCACAATAGACTTAAAATACATGATACTGGGCAGAATGCTGATCAAACCAGCGCAAGAGAGACCGGAGAACAAGCAAAACAGTTGCCAGCTCGGATAAATATGAATAAAGAGGATTACCTGATTTAGGTATCCTAGAGGCTTTCAATCGGTTCGCCTTTGGTGTGTCAGTACTCCTAGCTGCAACCTGGCTACCACATGTATCCTGCTTTACAGCAGGAATTTTTGGTATCTTTGAGTTTCTTGCCACAACTTTTGTTGTGTTAGCAGTTAAAAGTCTCTTCTGTGTACCAAATGAGTTAAGGGCTAACTACTGCTTGCTCAACAGAAACAAAGGGATAGAACAAATATCAACAGTTTCGTCTTCCTAGAGCACATAAAAGGATATGAAATGGAAGCAGAACCACTTGAGGATCCTTTTCCTGCAGACACACATTGTTTTACAGCACGGGCAGGAAAATTACTCGGTGCGTGGCAACCCTGACATCAGTACAGGTGGTATCAGTGTTAGCATAGCTGGAGCGAATTTGATCATTGACAAAACTATTTCAGACTAATGGCAACCTGGGGAACTTGCTTCTGCGGCAAGGTGGTTGCTTCCTGTTCATTGGGGTGACTACAAGGAAACTCCTTGAATAAGTCCTCTTCGAGCGACTTTAGTCCTCCCAAGCCGCCAATGCCATTGGAGTTAATATGCATCAATTCTGTCTCATCTTCACAAATTGAAGATAACTTTTCCATATCGACGTTGCTTGAAATTCCGCGAACAATCGATAATTCTGAAGGGTTAAGAACACCTGCCGCACGAACCACATTATAAATTGTTCATTCAGTTTCTAGAAAGTCTGAAGAAGAAATCATGACCAAGTTTGAAAAAGACCTTCATCGGTGAAAAATGCTCTATTCCATGCAAGGCTTTTCCTCAAACTGTACCCTCCTCCCTTCTTTCTTTTCATCGTCTGTGGCTCGAGGCTAAGATTAAGAGCACCTGATTTTGTGTTGACCGAATTGAGATTCTCTTTGTTGCAGCGAGACAAAGGACTGTTCTTCATAGCATCTATGCAGGGTGTCCCTGCATTTCAAATATCAACTATAAATAAACCCCGCACCGATCATTTAATCCAAAATGTCTAACTTGGACTAAAGCTAATTGGTGCCGTGAATTGTTGTACATTTCAGTGAATCGTAGCACCCTTGATATTCCTATCTAGTGGATACATAGCGCATCTTAATTGGCTTAAATCCTATGTAATTATCACAAATTTGCTATGTTAAAATCGAAACACAAAACACGAAAACAAACGGCATTGATTGAGCAGATTCCTACACTTGAACACTTGGGCTTTGTTACAAATCACGAAGCCACGAATGTGAATTCTCACATACAATTGAAATCCAATGCAACAGTTGGCTACTAACTTCATCCATGCATCATCGTTAGCCTCTCCGATTATTCTCTCCATTTCGTACCCCAATACCTAAACACATTGCGAATTAACTCCAAACAAACGCAACTGCTGAGAATCAATGTTCAAAGCATTCGAAATAAACTCGATCTGATATGAAGCTAATCAAAAGAGATCGAGGGGCAAGAAAACCCTAACCGGATCTGGGAGGGCGAGGGAGGCGAGGAGTCCGAGATCCGAGAATCCTGAGAGGCGAACACGTGAAATTGCCCAACTCCGGCAACGCCGACACGAGAGAGTCGTCTTCGCCGGCGATCGAGATCCCCGACGGGCTCGGATCCACGACGGAGACGATGCAAGGGTTCCGGCGAGAACAGTTGAAGAAGAAGTGGGAAGATTGGGCGAGTGGAGTGAGTGTGTTTGAAATGGGCGTGAGCGGGACTCGAAGGGGATATGGTCACGTGACGAGTAGGTGATGACAATGTTTTGGACATAATAGTTGGACAACGGTCACCAGCATATGTTTTTTCTGTCAATGTTTGTGAATTGTCCTAATCGAGAGATTTACATATCTTGGATTACCTTTCACGTTCACAAAGTCATGTGCCCTTGTCCTATAACTCGTGATTATTATATTAAAGGAGCAGCAATTGTATGTCATCTTATTTTCTAATTTGATTGCGATGATTTGTTCATGTGCAGTCTTTAAATCAATGAAAAATCTCTTTTTTTATATTAATCAATATTCTGATATTTCAATTCCTTCTTCATATCTCCTCTCCAAGATCGATCCCAAATTGATGGGTTAGTGTGAGCTTATCCATGCAGTTATGTATTTTTCGAATAAGAATCCTTTTTCTGACCTGAATTACGTACTTTGATGGGTTTCTGAAATCTTTTTGACGGCTTAAGTTGTGTTGAAGTGTTACGCATGAGATAGATTTTGGCATGTGTTTATGGAAGAGTCAAGCAATGTATTCGGAGTGCAATACTTGCATTAAAATATTAGAAACATTTTTTCTGACATTCTCTATATGGATATTTTTTTTGTGATTGGTGGGGGAAAAAATATATCAGTAAATCACACGAGTCTCATAGTTAGTTATCATAAAAGAATCAATAAGAGAAAGAATGTCGAAGAAAATGTATTTAGCATTTTTCTATATTATTGTAATCTCTTGGAGATGGAGGTAGCAATTGTCTTCATTTTAAGCATTTATATTCCTCTAGCTCTGTTTAACATGAGAAAAAACTATGTTGAATTTATCCTGTTGGCTTGAAATCTTATTTAAGATGTACTCAATACTCTGATCACGTTGCTAGTTTCACAAGGTAAACATATCAACCACAAAGTCAACAGCTTGCCATAGAAAGGATGGCAAGATTATGCAAAATACAGTGACTAATAACACAGGCAACACAAATACCCGTGACACAAAGCGAAATCAAATGGCCAACTCCAATTCAGCCGAATCACAAATGTCTAAATTGATTATGCAAGAGCATGAAGTCAGAAGAATGGGTCAGTTGCTTAAATCACAAGAGTAGATTGGAGCATAAATTTGTGTCGGAAAGAATAATTAGCGCAAGTTAGCAACGTGATAAGCTGATTCCAACAACTTTGCTAGAAACAAATGCAGTAACTCATCCAATAGATTAATCTATTTGCCTGCAGTCAACTCAAACCTATAGTGCCATACAAAAATGGTTTTTAAGTTTGCGAAAATCTAGCAACTCTTTACAAGGGGAGTTCTAGTTCATCTTGAATATATAACGAACCGATCCTGCAATGACCACCTTTTATCTATTCACACATCCAAAAGAATTTCAGTGAGGTCTCTTGTTCTTTTTCTTCAAGTTCGAGAATGATAATCTACTAAGCGAAGTGTCAGTAGGAGGAAGCGAGGGCATTAATCATCGCCTTCCTCTTTGTCAGCCAAAATCTGTAGTTCTGATGTGCCAACCTCTGCCTGCGGTCTGCCTGACTCTTCTTTCTTCGCCAAAACGCACAAATGCACCTGACATCAAGCATCCACTGCCGGATCAACTACAAGAATGGATGTGATATCACAAATGCACCTGATACTAATCTAATCCCGCTCAATTGTCGTCTTCTGTTAATGCAGCAAAGGAAAAAGGTCTAAACTTATAGCCATCGCCGAGGTAAAATTTATTCTGAAATTCAACCCAGTGAAGCCGCAAAGCATGAAGAAAGGCGCTTAGAGTCTCCATCATCAGTAGTATAAAAGCGGTGGCAAAAGCAAAAACAGCAAGACCAATCGCTTTAACAAGAAGGTTGTCGTACCTGGAACAATAAAAAAACCCCATTAACCTGCATATTGACAAGGCTAAATACCAACTATAGAACACATGCCAAAAGATCTTCACATACAGGTAGGCTCAGAAGAGGGAATTTCACATGCAGTCTTACCCAGAAAACATACAGGTTCCAGAGAACATACATAACATTGAAAACTATAACAAAGTTTGATGCAACACACTTACCCCCATGCAAGGAGAAGAACCTTCTCATAGAAAACCGTGGATAATTCCGAGTGAGCCAAACTGTAGAGTTCAGTTGCAAGACAAGTTAATGATCATGCATCATATATGAAAAGGAAAGATATTAAATTTTGGAGGCAGATATTTACCTCAAAGCCCATAGTCGCAGGTAGGATGCTGTATTCGAAACAGCCCCCAAGACAAACTCTATGGAGTGTATCAATTGATGAACAAACACTTCACTGAAATTGAACTCCTCATGATGCTGTCTCAAAGATCCTGGCTCAGCATCAAGGTCCATTTCGGAGTTACGGAGTATACCATATGAACGACCTTGAAATCTCTGTACCGTAAAAAGATAGTCGTCAGAAGTAGCAAACAAGACGAGTCACTGTCGGCAAATGCAATTACTAGTATGATCGTCACATACTTTGGAAAGACGAATAATAACAGAGTCTAGGGACAGCACTAACTGGGCAATGTTTCTGGGAGCTGTTGGCCTAGTTTTACTTCTACAAATTTTAAAGACAGCTGTCACTTGCAACGAAGATTCCAAACCCATCACATAATGGAGAAACCTTCACAAATCACAACCCTTGACCACGTAATTATGCGCATATTCTCTTACTGTTTGAGGTTTTTTTTTTTTTTGTTTCCTAATATTTAACAGCCACTCATAAAAAAAAGTGCAACCTTAATAATCATACTTAGAATTGGTCATCAAGATAGAGGGGTAACAGATGGAAAAGATTGGTCACCTCAGAATTGAGCTTCTTCAAGATAAAAGGTTTAGGGAAAAGCATCCACGGCACAGCTATTATGGCGATAAGTAACAGAAAGATCTGCGGGAAACACAATTGAATAATCAACAAGCAAGACAAAAGCAAACAGAAAACAAATTGTCAATGTCATCAAAGGCGGAAGAAATACCTGCAAGGGTCTCTGACCCCAGAACAACTGATTTTCCCCAAGTTCTTCCATAGGACTAAGAAACATGTATATCATAACATGATAAAGGTCTGCTTGTGAACCCATACACCACTTGATTATGATGAGGATCGAGAGATAACCGAAAAGGCTGTTCAGGAAGATCAACTGAGGCAGAAACTGATACCTGTCCACATTATAAAGTAAGTTCTCAGTTCAATTGTACATACCACACCATTTCATTGTAAATGTCGATTGTCCCAGGCTAAAGGGTCCTGCTTATAGCAAGGTCCGGAGAAGAGAAATTCCTATGCTGGTTTTACCCATATAACAGGAGATTTTTCTGTGGAAACTTGATGACATAAGTGTCTGACTAATGGACCAAGCTCATCGCTCAAACGTAAGAAACAACAATATTTCGATATCAGAGATAATTGCTTACATGAGATTCAGGGACACACCTTACATCGATAGAGTTGTTAAAGAAACGAGCATTGAAGTAACTAAGTATGATCCCCACGTTCATCTGTGTCACACCCAATAAGATAGACATCTTCATCTTCAGAGAGTTCAGAAATGGTAGCTCCGTACGACTCCCACGCCAGCTCGGGTCCACCCCAAATGGGTAGGGATCGCGAAATTTAATTAAACCAGCGGTCTGTGCATCACTGAAAGCAAGGAACGTGCAAATACATTATTGGACTTCAGCATTGGAAAAATAAGGCTGCAACTACTTGTAAGAAACAAAAGGAAAAAAATGATATCAAGGGGGAGTACAGGAGAAGATGGTATGCGTAGAATTTGACATAAGCATCAAGTAAATCCTAGAACACGGTATTAGTCACGCTACAAATCACACAAAAAAAATCAAGCATATCAAGCATCCAGTTAATCCCAAACCTGAGGACCAATGATGTGAGGTGAAGTGTTGGAATTTCTAAACAGGAGGTACAGCATTATAGCTAATACGAGTGAAGGGGAAAAAATCGATCCAATTTCTTCAGCGAATCAGCATGACTGAAAGATCCCTCCATTCTCACAATGTTAACACATAAACGATGCAAAACAGGCGTAAAGAACAATCAAAGCAAGTGGTAATGAGCAACAGACCATCATAAAATCTTCTGATCATGTGAAACATTCAAAACACCAAGAATAGATGTAGGTCAAGTCTCGGAAAAACCATAGAATCAGCAGCAGGTCACGTACCTGCATTGGTCATCTCTACATTTAAAGGAAGAACTACCAAAGATATGGAAAGCAACAGAGAAGAACTCGTTGTAAAGCAATCCACAGAAAATTGAAAATATGGACATCAGCAGGACCACGTAGCGCCCGCCGAAAAGCATTTCCATGAAGCTACCAAGTTTCTGTAATGAGAAACGACATGGTTAGATTACAAGCAGTGCCAGGAATTCGCATAATGATATGATCATAATTACTTTGGCTTTTAACCTTTTAATGTCCATATGAGAGCATGGATGGATACATACCTGAGAAGAGAGTCTACTTTCACGAGCGATGAGAAACAATGCCAGCAACAAGAGACATAATCCATGACCCCAATCCCCAAACATCACGGCAAACAAAAATGGAAACGTAATGACAGTATAGACGGCAGGATTGGCTTCTTGGTACCTAGCAACACTGTCAAAAGAAAAGGGAATCAGTACTAGCATCATTTCTCACTAATGTAAACACAAAGGGCGCGGAGAGAAAAAAGGAAGAGGTAGGGAAGAAGAGAATTCCAGCATGACAATACTAAAGCTAGTTATGTTTGGGGAGGAGAGGGTCGAGTAAACAAGAATCTCACCCATATGCATCAACAATCTCTTGAAATGCGTTTGTAAACCGATTGGTTCTAAAGTACGTAGGAGGAGGATCTGCATCATCCATTGCATGAAATATAATACCCACTTGAGAACTGCTATCGAATGTGGCACGCTGGAGAGTCTCCTGAATCTGCAAGACACAGACGCCATCTTATCACCCATAAAAGAACAATTTTCCCACAAAAGCTTGAGAAAGTTCCCGCAAAAATTGGTCAGAAATATCTAGCACCATTTGAAGACATACAGAAGACCTCACCTGTGTTTTTGCAAAAAATGGACACCAGCCTTCACCAACAAGGCATTTTTTTGTGACATCAAAATTGAGCATGTTCAACGTATCATAAACAGCTTTCTCCTTCCTCACCTAGAAAAATTTGGTTCAATTGTCAGAATTACGACAAGGGACCTGATTCACTGTGAACACATGCTAATAAATAAGACACAATGGTTGGTGTAGGCGTGAAAATGCAGATGTTGCTTGAAATCAACTTAGTGCCTCCACAATGAGTGCTGATCTATCTTGTCACAAGCGCCTTTGACCTTTCAAACATGATTTACATAATCAGCCGATTAATCAGCGAATTAGATCGGTTCTTGCTTGCACTGACGCTAATTCACAACGATTTTATGGAATATGCACTAAATCGACCCGAATCGGCCTTGAATCAAACAATTTAGGGATGAATCGGTTGATTCGGATCGATTCAGACGATTACACACATTTAAAAAATATATTAATAAGTATATCTAATTAATTATGAGGGTCCTAACAGAAATTCTAGATATTATGAGGATATTTTGATGATCATTATCCCTCTTTACTTTTTTGATTTAGAAATAATTAAAAAAATACATCTAACTAATAATGCTGAATATTTTATGTGTGTTTATACTTTGAAGTTTGAAGTGACTAAACATGTGAAATTATCAAATTAATACATTTATAATTTTAGTTTATGTTATTTACTTATTTTGCTTAATTTTTATCTTTTTATGTTGATGTTTATCTTATTTATTGTCTTCTCTCTCCTAAAAATTGATTAAAAATAGGTTTGAATCGAATCGGCCAATTAATTATCCAATTTGACCGATTCGAATCGGTTGGGGAATTTGCCGACGATTCCGATTATGAAAACCTTGCTTTCAAAACACTACAGAAAGCAAAGGACCCCCCCTACCAAAAAGATAAAAATAATAATAATATGGGCTTTAATCACTGAAGCTGCAGCATGATGAACGATACCATGTTCATCCATTTGTTCAACTGGAGTCCTATAGAAGTAAGGGCTTTATTGCGGTGACGAATTCCAGCATCCAATGTGGTTTCCAAGTCCGAGAGTCTAGACAAAACCTGCAGTCGAAAGCTTCTTTTGAGAACCAGCTAAACCAAACATCCAAGGTTTATAGAAAGTACTAGGAACTTCCAAGACATCAGATTTCGTCATATGAAGAAAAATTCATACTATTATCTAGGCTTCAAGCAGTCCAAAACAGAAAAACACCAGCCATCTAATCTGATTACATGGCATAAAGGTTGAATGCATGTGATACTGTTTTAGAACCAACTTCACTGAAAGCTCAAAGCCTCAAACTAATATCCTTAATGTGAATGTCCTTCATGGGCTTGAACCGACGACTATGTACAACCTACCAAGCACGAAACAACACATCAAAACACAGCAAATAAGGGTTATAGAACTCAAACTAGTAATCTCATGTCACTCTTGCTTTGATATCATGTAATGGACCAACTCTACCAAAAACTCAAAAAGAAAATAGAATCCACACAATATTATTAGTAATCTAACCAAGTCTAGCATGCTTGATTTGAAATTTCATTTAATCATTGAATCCTTGGGAAACATTACCTGCTAACTCAGCTCCATAAGTATTGGTGCAAACTGGTAAAATAGCATAGATGGACTACGAATCTAGGATCATAATTGAAGGTGGATCAAGAACCTATGACTGGTTTACAGGAGGAAAGTCAATTATTATCTTGGTCCAAGGGTTTATCAGAAGCAAATTTGAATTGTGCAATTTTTTCAAGCCTTGGAGTATATAATTAAATTAGAGGAGTATATAATTCATCAAAGGAACACGGAAACATCAACAGCACTATACTTCTTTAGTAATTTGCCTCTGCCGGGTTATCTCCTCTGGAACTGGATAACAATTGGCACCAAATGCATCACAGATTTTCAGTATTTTCATCCTCGCTTGCTCCCCAGAGAAGAATACCACAAATATCGTTTTCTCCACCTGGAAAAAAGGGAGAGATCATGGATAAACAATTCAAAGAACTTTCTTCATATGCATCAGTACAAGCAGGACAATACGCATAAGCAGGAGCAAACCATTTCAGCTGAAATAGGATCTATGATTTGCTCATCAGCTGCAGCCTGATGGAAAAGCATGTTGCCCCTTGTAGCACGAAACAACATCCTCTCAAACGTAAGAACCTTTTCTTTATTTATGATTCCACAGATGAATCTAACACCGGATTGAATGGGTGTTCCATGCAGTTCCTGTGAAATGAATCATTTCTTTACAGATTAATGAGAGCACCAATACCAAGAGCCGATACATCATAAGGAGTATTCACCTGCTCCAGTAAAGAGGCTGAGTCGTCATAGGAATCATTGGAGAACACATTCTCAACCAATTCTCTATCTTCTCCAGCAGCAGAACTTTTCCCTGGAACAAGGAAGCTACCTGCCTGGTTTCCCATCCAGCCATCCAATGGAAGAATATGGGGGAAGGGAGACAAAAAGGGAAAATATAGAATTAGATAAAAACAAGGAATAGGTATAAGAATAGCTTTTGACTTAACAATTCATAATAGAATTAATGTAGCATGCAATCATTAAAAAGAACAGAATTGAATCAATGAGACTAAACAGATCTAATAGGGCGTCATCCAAGCTGCAGGACATGAATAGTACATTATTTTCATATAAGTATTTACCAAAGGCAATGCACACTGCACTCATAATGCAGGATGCTCTGTTTTAAGGAATAAATTGAAAATCACATATACTGCGAACCCTTGGAGTTCTAGTCTGCAGCGGATACTTCTGATTTCAGAAGAAACCGCACACAATATTGCTCAATGATTGTTAACGACCGGCACTGTCCTTGATATGTCGATGCCCCAAGGGCAACGCTAGTAATAAGCACCAACCTCATTACCATGTTATTCGTGCAGAAGTAAGTTTTGAAATATACCTTTTGCAATACCATCTTGAACTCTAGAAGCTCACTAAACGTCTGAAACAGCTTCTCACCATTAGAGTTCATCTCACTCAGCTCGTTTTCATGCTCAAGCAATTGAATCTGGCAGCAAGAAACATACAACAACCACTGGTATCATGATGCAAATCATCGGTAATGCCTCCTTAATACAAATATGCATCGCATATGGTGCATCCATACAAACACAAAACCTAACAGAATTGCATTACATACACACATAAAACCTAACAGAATTACATTAAGATGTAAGTTAACCGCACTAACAAGCTCTTGAAAGTAAGACTACAAAAAAACTGAAATCATACATTCATACTCCTATAGCGGTATAGCCCGTCGTCAAACAAAAATAAAAGAAATAAATAAAAATCCAGCCCATGCATGGTGAAGAGTATCTGGAAAATAGAGAAGAAAAAGAAACAGCAAGAAAAAAACCTCCAAGTCTTCCAACTCATGAATTGGTTGCGTTGGAGGATTGCCAGATATGACTACACCAGCTTTACCAATTTGATCTTTGAAAAACCTCAATTTCCTTGACATCTCTGCACAGCGCTTTACCTGCAAAATAAAACTCAAACCTTACATCTTCCACGAAATCTGCTTCATGGGAACTTTGAATGCAAGGTCATACAAATTCAAGGTTTGGTTCCTCAAATCAACAATGCTCATGTAGAATGGAACAAGAAGATCACTCTGCATAAATGTTCAAATAATTCAACCAAAATTAAGCGAGCATTGAGAATTGAATGGCAAAACCATTGACCATTGAGCATATTCAGGTAACCAAAAGCACAACCACACCAAGGACAAAGAAAAGCTGGACATTCTGAAGAAATTTGCCCATCAGACTACCGATTGCCAGCATCTGGCATCTCGGAGAAAGGTTTAGGGAAAAGTTCAACCACTAAACAGACCAAGATAAACCCAGTAGAAAATAACAAAGAACAACCTTCAGAAGTCATAACAATGCAACAATAAAATTTACACTGGTAGTAGATAAATGATCGCAGTGTTGCAGCGTCACAAATTTAAATTGCAGATATGAAGTAACATGACTAACATTTAATACTCTTATCAAATTTTGCATGCATCGGTACAAGATAAACCAACAGGCAACCTTGTGTCCCGCATTCACGACAGGGCAAAGACGATACCTGATTGACAAAACTTCTCTGAAAAGGACTCTTATCTGCATTCAACTATAAACAGAAAACCATGGTGTCAGCTCATGTACCAAAATAAGGAAGATATCGGATGTCACAGGATGCTGTCCATTCAAGGAAACTAGCACACGTGCAAGTATCATTTGCAGTCAACAAATTATCATCACGCCTTAAGTTAATTATACTGCAGATCACATAAATGCATTTGGACAATATACACAGAGTCTGTTTTCATCACTGCCATAAAATCGACATCAAGCTCAGGATTCATGATTAATGGATCAAAGAAGACGCATCAGAACTCATGGACAGAAGGCGCACAAAGACTTGGCACACAGAGCTCTTATTTATTATTTTCAATAGAAAACTACTCTCGTTATTTTGATTCATGGCGCATTCGAACTCCAATAAGAATGCTTAAACTAAGATTTGTTTTGCATTACTAGCATCACTGATTCTCTAAAATAGGCACATGGATTCATCACTAGACCAAGCTTCGTTTTTTATTTAAATCAGATCGGGTTGAGATTCTAAGAAGATTTTTCCAAAAGATTTGGATTCAAAGTCGGAAACTTCTGAGAAGATTTCTTAGAAAATTTAGATTTAGCGTTGGCAAGGGAGCTCAAGATAATTCACAGATACTCCTTTAAAAAGATCTTTTGAATACTGTAAAATTATTATTAATGCTTTCTCAGTTTCTCTACATCAAACATCCGTTCCTCCAACCAGATGTTCAGATTTTGTCGACTTCTTAATCTCTAAACTCAATTTCAATAGCAGCTAGTAACACCAAAAGAGCACTGAGTCGTCCTCCACGGCAGTAAGGCGATCAAGACTGCCCTGACTCCTAGAGGTCAGATGGATTACCCAACTAGTAAAATGTGTTTACCATATAAACCATCCAGTTTTCGGTCTATTCACAAGCTCAAAATCTATCTAGCTTTCGCTCCCATCTTCCGCAAGTACCAATTCTAATTCAACCTGACCATTTCAAAAAATTCTACTATTACATATACATTTGTAGACCTTCTACCATCTGTTTGGGTGAGGCAGCGCACTCTTCAAGCCCAATGGGCTTTCATGTGATGGGAAATGTTAGATATACACATACAGGCCTTTTACTATCTGTTCAAACTTTTGGTAGAATTAGTTCCTCAACATCTACGAAATTAGCATGACTATCATCGAACCTAACAATGAAGAAAAAAGATTCAATTCTCTCCCCCAACCCATTTTCCACTTCATTTAGCACACATCCACACTAAACCCTCAGCAAAGCAATAGTCAGAGATCCATCCATGCACTCTCAAATCATCCCTCACGTCTTCTCATCCCTCCTTCCATACTAATCCTCTTCATGAACCTAACCTATTTCGACATCACGCGATCACGATGAATTCCAATACTCAATTTGATCGAGACCAAACACAACAGTTGTATGTATATACAAATATCAGTCAATGAGCGAGCGATGACTGAATGACAGAGTAGACACGTACGTCACGGAATTGGAGGAGGCCGAGTTCGCCTAGGTATGTGACGGCGCGATGAGCGGACTCGACGGGGATGATCAACTGAACGAATGACATCTTCTCGGACCTCATCAGATCCATCGACGGCAGATTCTCCACCCACTCCATCTTCAATATAACACCGACTCGCATCCTCGACAGCGATTCAATTCACCGATCCGATTGATCAAAGGGATTGGGAATCGAATCCGAATCCGAATCCGATTCGAGCAGATCTGTGGGAATGGGGGCTAGGGTTTGATCGACGGATTTGAGATCAGTGAGTGTCGGTTGTTGGTGTTGTTGTGTGCAGGTTTGATCTCATGCGGAGTTGTGTAACTGCTGCCATGGAAGAAAAGCGAGGGATTAGTGATTTTTTATTTTATTTTTTAATTTAGGGTGGAGAAAAATGAAATGGGGATGGTGGAGAGGGAAGATTCTGATGCGTTGAGTGCTAATCCCATGGTTAATTTTTCATTTTTCATAGGTTGTTGCTAGATAGTGGTTCATTGTGATATCCATCCATTTAGAGCATGTACTAACTTGCTAATATAATAATTTTTTTTATTTTAGAATAAATATAATGGTTTAATTTAGAGTTTGTCGAGGTAAATTTTAACTCGCGTTCATTTTTCGTAAAATTATTATGATACACTAATGATAGTTTAGGTGATGTATTTTAACCCTAAATCAGTGACGTAATTTTCTTACGTCGTTAATACGAATAACGAAAATCCTCAAATACGTGTTGAATAATACAAAAGATGAAATATTGTAGTATTTATTATGGGACAGAGAAATACCTTTGCTTATAAAGTATATTATTAACAGACGAATCCGTAAAACAAATTGTATCGGATCTATTCACAACATTCATATACGATTTCAATAACATAAACATTTCATTATATTTATTAAAATGATGAGGACCTTTTCTTGGTTATGTGATAGGGAGCTCGACATTGGACATTACAAACACTCTAAAATTAACCATCGTCATTTTTTCACAAGGGGGTTTTCGTCTAAGATCCTGGTGGAGCCGAACTAGTATAAAAGAACTGCGAAACCTACTGGAGTAACCGCTGATGCTCAAGAGCTGAAGCAACTCGGCAACAGTTTAGGATCGTAGGCATAGCCAATATGTTCCAACTCTTGTTCTAATGTTCATGAGCAATGAAACTCAGCGCCTATAGAAACTGAAACCGTGGTACCTTAATGCAGTCAATTATACATCCTTGATCCTAGGCTAGACTGGTTTGACAATGAAATTCGCAATGATTACTGGTGCTAATTTATGTTAAGCCATCAACACACTTTCAGGACCATTTACCGATCTAAATGCATTGAGTCAACAAGCTACTAGATCGGAATAGTGCAGCACGTACGTCATAGTTGTAACAACGATAGTATATGCATAAATGAAACGAATTTCAGATGCTTTGTTCAACAACCAAGTCAGAAACCTGTCAAACCTTGAAGATGAAAATATGTTTTTAAGGGTACGTATAAGCCATTCCATCCTGGACAAATCTGAGCTAGAAAGCTATGATCAACAACGCGAAGAAGATGATCAAGTGTTGATGCTATTTTTTGGAAATACTTAAAAGATACCACAAACATACACACACCCAACATGACAGAACAACAGCACTTTCTATCAAAATACAAACGACGCCATTCGTGTGACCATCGAACTGAGAATTTGATGGGGTATTACAATTACAAAGTCCTAGAACTAGAAGTACCTGCCAGGTTGAGACTTGGTCATCCTGGTCTCGCCATAAGACTCGTCATTATCCATGCGCTTATTGTTCTTAAGGGCCGCATATGCAACAACATAGAGAATCACCAGGAGGATAACAATAACGATGTTGATGACTGATACCTTCCTCCAGCTGTGCTTGATACTCGCCAGGACACCAGCCTTGCAGGAGTCACAAGAGTAGCAGAGCTGAGACTGGTCACTGCTCCACAGATTGCAGTCCGGGTCAGTTGTCACTACCCCCGCTGCTACCTGATCCCACACCGTCTCGTTCACATATGAGAAGCCACACTCTGTTGGCGGCTTACAGCAACCAGACTGCACGTCACAAACGAAGAAATCAGCTTTCAGGTCCATATCACAGAAAATCCGATTAAATCAGGATGCCAAAATGATGGATTTCATATTTTGGCGTCAATATCACAATGCTTTTCAGGTTAAGATGCATATTACAAGCCCTTGCACATTGAGATCCTGCATTGTTCATATTGCTAGACCACACGACAATGCCAAAATGTTAGGGAAGCAATTTAAACCCATTCATCGGATTGGTGAAGCACAACATGTATCCTAGTAAAGACTAGGAATATCTTGAAGTTATGCGTACACAACAGTATATGAAATTATGCAAGAAAAATAACTATTGACAGCACAGCAATGAGTCACAAACAGAACTAATGCATGAAGCTCAGATTGGTGAACATAAACTGATATCTCCTTAATCGGGTGGACATCATTAAGAAGAACTGAGATCGCACAAATGATGAAAATATCCCTGCCCCCGACACCAAGAGTGTTATTTCGGGAAATCTGAGGACCACACGACATTATCTTGATCAGTAGATAACTCTCAACATCACTAATCAACCAGAGTTGGAGACTGATTGCTGGCGATTTCTAGTTCAAAGTGCTCTATTGTTTGTGTCATTGGCATCGACCAATCCTGATTGAACTGTGTCATCGGACTCATCACATGATGTATAAGTCTCATTATTTAATTGAAGTTTTCTCTATAACTCTAAGTTAGAGGAGTAGTAACCCTTCCATGTATTCAAGAAAATCTTATCTTCTGGAATAGCATTCCATCATCCAAAATAGATTTATACGTTGACGTAGATAATTAAAAAAATATATCGAGGTCAAGATTTCAATTAGAAAGGACGCAACAAACAAATACAGTTTGTCCATGAAGGACACTACAACCCTTTGTTCACTTAGAACTAAAGGCATAGGAGAGTGACATATTAAACAAATGCAGTTTCACTGCTGCATAATGAAAGTTTTAGAGAAGATTAATAGCAAGCTTCTTGTCCTATTCTGAAGCCAGGAATGGCGGAGGAGATTCTGGGATGATCATTGACAAAGGTTCAAACCTAAGTCACCCCTCTTATTTTTTATGATCATTGTGTATTCTTATGTCATTGCAAGTGAGAACCCGAACTAAACTTTCGACTCTGATCCACACAAAATATGCATACAGTAATTGCTGTCGAGGAACCAATAGAAGATCCGAATGTGTATATCTAACAAAACAACTTGCCAACACTAAAAAAAATGCCTGGCAATTAAGACAGTTATCTAAAAAAAAAAGCATCAATTTTAGATCGACAAATTTTATTACTCATATATCATGATTGGACATCGGTTTCGGATCGATCAGGAGCATTTGGTAACCTATAGTGGTCTCCACTGTTCCGTACATCAACATAGGAATAATCCTGAAAGGAATAGTAGATCACAAATGTCCCTTTTAGTGAATAAACAACCAGAAGATAATCACCGCACATACCAGTGGAGACTTGACTTGAGATTTTGAGAGTATATTAAATGCTCATATAAACAATGAGTTGCTGAAGCTGAACATGAGCTATCATAGTATCAACCATATCCTAAGTTAAAATGACAAGTTACGGTCCCACTTTCTTCCCATTCAAATGGGAAAGGAGACGCGTAGCCCATTCGTGTCCCACGTTCTACGCACCGAAGCTTAGTTCTTCGAGAACCCTAAAATATCATATCGTTTGCAAATATTAAACTCCTTAATTGATCTTTTCGAAAAAAAAAACGTCTTAATTAAGATTCTCAAAATATCTTAAAATCCTAGTATTTGCATGAATTATGATCACTGCAACTTGTCTAAAGCTTAAACTATTGATTCAATGATTTCTAATGTGAAAGTAAACTCTTAGTTGACGAGCATATTTTTAGTATATATACCGTTCCCATTTGATTAATGTTTTGGATATAAAAAAATTAGAAACCACACTAATTATTGAAACCCAAAAGCATTACTACCTACAAACAGAAACTCAGACCAAAAGAATTGAACGATCGAAAACATAAAACCGATGAACAATTATGGTAAACCGCCCACAAACTATAACAAGATACTGTTCCTTTCACTAATGGCTGTAAGAGTAATAGTCAGTTCATTTTCTCGACCACAGCGTTACAAGCAGTTTAACCTGAATCCTCATATGAATTCCGACCAAACTCGAATCCAAATTCAGCGAAGAGATACCTGAACAGGACTGAGTTTCCTAGCAAAAAACATGTCAGCCGTCTCCTCGACCCCATCAATAACCCTCCTCAACTTCCTCCCACACACCCCACTCTCCCTTACACACCCTTCCACCTTCCCCCACCCCTCCACCACCCTCCTCTCCAACCACCCATCATAATCCCCCAAATAGTAAT